>NDXB01008301.1:10078-41452 GCA_002631895.1 Agapornis roseicollis | reverse complement strand
GGGGGGAAGGGGGAAGCAGGGGAGGGGGGGTGGCCTGAGGTTGCACTTGTTTGGATGGATAAATGTAGTCAGAAGTGCATGTTTCCTGTTGAAAACCTTATATAGAAGAAAACTTTAATTTTATTTGTAGTTCTCTTGAGTGAAATATGCTTAATCCTGCAATTTGTATGTCAAGCTCGGGCAGACAGGCAGCATTGGCAGTGCATTAAGCATGCTACTTAATAGAAATTAACTTCAGGACAAATGTATGTGATCAAGCTGTTTATTGGAAGCAAGATTCCCACTTATCTTCTTTATATGCCATTTGAGAATGTCTCATCTCTTTAGGCACTACTAGCATTTAAAATGTTTACCTTTGTTTGCCTGTATGAATGCCAACTTCAGGGCCATGAACATTAGAAGGGGAAAACTTGATTAACATGAGATAACAGCTCTTGTCTGAAGAGGTGCAGTGCACTGAATGTTTAGATCCAACCATTGTTGGAAAAGCTTGTAAGTCCAGCTGAAAGGCATTTTTTATGTAATCCTGTTGCTGTTAAACTTTGCTTGTTCCCAAGTTTCATACTTTCACTCTGTAGAGCTCTATTTTTCTCTGCTGTGTTGAGCAGTTACATTCCTGAATTTTCTGGCATGACTTAGAGGATAAATTGAAAGCTTTGATTTTTTATTTTTTTTGTTCTAGTTTTAGTTTCTGATTTCCAATTGTTCTTTTGGGCCGTTTTTCCAGACTTCTGCACAGTCATGCTAGGTTGGCATTGTTGCACTCTGGTTCATCTTGATGTGGATTAATGGCCTTAGAAATTGCTGCTGTGCTTACTTTAGTGGAGGAACACATTAGATTTGCATCAGCTGAAATGAAAAGCAAAATTGCCTGTAAACCATTATATCTTTTTCCCATTAGTAGCCTAGCTGGGGAGCCACACAATGATTTGGTGGTGAAGTGTCTGTGGGCATAGGCTTGCCTTACTGTTGCAGGGTTTTAGAGATCAGGGATATAGTTCTTGATAGATTTACATGAGCAAACTGAGGAATGGGATGCTTCAGTTTGGAACCAGGCGCTTTATGTAGGGAACACTTGCCACCATACAGTATTAACCTTGTTTCTTTGTTGTAACTAAGTGTAGTTTGGGATTTTTTAGAGCTGACTGTACCCAGTTTAAAGCAGACCATCCAGCAGGACTAGAGCAGCATGGTAATCTTGTTCCAGTAGCTTCCTGACAGTTATATTTAAAAAAAAAAAAAAAAAAAGAAAAGATTTTTTTTTTTATATATTTTTTTTTAATTCCAAATTTGAATTGGGTGATTGGGAGAAATTCTGCTCCCACCTTTAAAAGATGAATCTTTAGCTCTGCTAGAAACCAGCCCTGCATGCTTATGAAAGTAAACTTTAAGGTGACTAAATGCCTTCTACCTCTTCCTTACTGAAGATTTACGTTTTCCTTGGGGGAAGGGCAGTTTGTGGAACAAAAGGCTGCTTTTGTAAGCAAAACTTCCAATTTCCTTTTTTAATAGAGCCAAATGTCACCATTGCTATCCCTGGTCAAGGCAGTGCCATGTTGGAGCGGCTCATGGTTCAAATTGACCTTGTCACATCTTCCAAATTTTCTCCTTGGAAAAAAAATTAAAAAAAAAAAATATTACAAACCCCTAAAAATTCAATGTGAACATAGCTGGTTTTTTTGCAAAATACAGTGCTTGGTGGAAGAAGGATGGCATTTGGCTACCCTGTTCTTTCTCAAACGCCTCGGTGTTGCCTGTCTGCGCCGGCCATTGTTGCAATGTAAGCAATACTGTTTGATGCACTGCCACCCTCTATTGTTTGTTCAGTGTTTAGAATCTCCAGTGGGGAAGAGGAAAAGAAGCATGACTGTTAGTACTTCTCAGGACCCATCTTTCTCAGGATTAAACCAGGTCTGAACTGTCTCCTATTCCAACCTCAACCCCAAATTCATGTGCTTTATTTTTGTTTTGGTTTATTTTTTTGTTTGTTTTGTTTATTTTTTTTTTTTTATTTCCTGGAGAATGTAGACCTTGCAAAAGCACCTCTTATGTTGGCATTATTCAGACATACTTGGCAAACATGTAACATTACTAAGATGTTTCCCTGTGGCGCTTGTTTAAATGGTGGAATTATTTCTAAACTGGATATTAAAAAGGGCTAAATGTATGTGCTTGATTTCACATGCAGAAATGGTTGTATTTTTGTTCTTTAAATCTCAAAGGCAATCTGTTGAATGTGGTGAAGGATAGACGTGCCACCCTAGTGAAATAGTAGGGCTTCTGTGTAGGCCTGTCTGCTTGCCTTCCTGTAGGGTTCCTGCAATGCCTTTGAATGCATGTGAAGTTCTTTTACTGCTTCAGCCAGACTCCTTCCCTTGCAGTTTTTGTTCAGAATCTTTCCAAATGTGTAATGAGGACTCCTGTTTTCATTCATTGTGCTTATAAAATGAAATTACTCTGATGGGCTGTGTCATGGAGAAGCATGAGTTTATCTTGTAGTGCTAAATGTACTACTCCTGACTCTCTCTAAGAGGAGATATATTGGAGAGGAATGAAGCCATATGCCGGTTGGAGCAGGACAGCTGGAAATTGCTGAGTATGATTCATAGCTCAGGAGTTTGGCCATAGAATCAGTCCGTGGCTTTCCACAGTGATAGCCTTCATGTACTAAATCCCAGGCAGCTTGCTGCTATATGCAAGCTGATAGGCTTCTGTTGTCTGTTTCTGAAACTTTCTTATCAGTTGAGGCAGAGGCTTTGATCTACTTCTCTAGTTGCTCTTGGCAGAAATCTTGGCCTACTTCTCCAGTTTCCTGCTGATCATGCAACAAACAGAATTAAGGTGGTATGAGGTTATCTGTGGGAATACGTCTGTGTTCCTGCTGGCTGGCATCAGTACGTTCTGTGCTCATCCAGATTTAAACTGTGTCTTCCAACTTAATTCTTTGCAAGATGGACTTGCTGCTTTGCCTTCTGTTTGTGATGAATGGGGAGTACAGAATGGCCCCAAGCAAGGGAACAGAGTAAACTTCCCCAGTAAAATCAGTGCTGTAAATAATATCCAGTTACTTGACTAGTGTAAACCAGGTCTGCGTTACTGAATTGATTCCTCTATTCTTAGGGGTTCTACCCATATAGCTCTTGAGAGAATGCAGAATTCCCTTGTTCAGGTCTAATATAGAGAGCTTGTAAATGCTAGGGAAGAGGCAGAGCATCATTTATAAGTTGTTTGAAGAAAGTAGTCTACTGTTACTGTACTAAACAGGGCTGGACACCAGTTATTTGTCTGAGGCACACTTCCAGTGTTAACTATTTTGATTCATGAACTGTGACTTCATCACTTCATAGAATTAAGTGAAGATCACCAGAAAGACAGAAAGCACATGAAGGCTTTGACTTGTTTAAAGAGTTGGTAGCTAAATATGCAGTGCAAATATTCCGACTGATGTGCATTTGGTTTTCCATTCTCAAGGTACAGTATTTTGCTTAAAATAAGAGGCAGAGGCCCTGCAAAAGTAACTGTTGGAAACCATGCATCAGAGGCTGTCACTGGGTTAGAAAGCCTTAATCAGAAAATAAGGGATTGCATTTGAGCTCGGCCTTTGCTCCTAGGAAAGTTGCATTTGCAGTACAGTAATTGCATAGGAGCTTTGTACTGTCTGTGTTAGGAGTTCAGTGTCAACCTAGTTCATTGCTTGGTAGCTGGAGAACATGTCCATCCATGCTCACTGACTCTAATGTCTTTGTTACAGTGACACTGCTACCAAGACCCCCAGTTTACTGAACTGTCTGACCAGTGTAGTTGGTATAAAAACTTGGATTTACATGCTCTTGCTCAAAGCATTCTGGGCATTCAGGGTGACCTTCACCAGAACAGCAAATGTGTTTTGTAGCTGCATATAAATCATGGCAAGATTTCAACTCAAGGTTTGCTGCTCTGACATTGGTAGTTTAAGAGGTTTTTAGCTTTGTTTCTCTTGTGAAGACTATTATAGTTAGAAAATTTTCAACCAGAATTCTAGGATGTACCTTTCATGCAATTTGGAAACTTTCAGTCTTTCAGGGTCTTTGATACATGTTGAGTGTCACTTTATAATTCACAGCATTTCAGTGTGCCAGAGTGACCCTTTGTTCCAGTTTTGGATGCCTGTGTACCTGCATATAAATCTCCAGTACTTGTTTGCGTTTAAAGCTGCCTCTTCTGTTCTGGAATCACCTTTAAGAGGATTAGGTTTTTACTGAGAATTTCTTGACCCTTTTGTCATCTTTCCATCCAGCCTTCCCCCACCCCTTACTTTTTCAGTATTCATTAGGAGTTGTAGTCCCTGATCCTGTAACATTAATCCAGTGTTGGAATTGGGAGCTCAGCCTGATGATTTGTAGCTACAAGACTGATTGCTAGAATTTGAAGTGTTCCTTACACACTTCTGCCTCAGGTTTTTGTTTTTGCCTAGTCCTGAAATCTTGTCACAAGAAGGTACAGTCTGCATTAACCTTCATAGGTAGGCCGGCTGTTACACACTAATGACACATGCACTCAGTTGTTAAGTATCAAACCATCGGGCAAGCTTGGTTATTAGAGACTAAAATTGGATTCCAGATACTAGGCTCTAGCTTCCTGCCTGTATTAATACCATCAGCAAGTGCGTCATGCTGCTGTGATAGTGTTCTGGTAGTCTTAAAATGAGCATATGATTGAGAGCAAGATGTCTTGTTTGCTGTTGAAGGTTTTGGCCTTATGCTCTGCAGAATGGCCAGTGCTCTTTGAAACCTGGAGAAGAATACAGGATGTGCATTCATTACATTAGCTGCTGAGCTGCCATTAACTCTCTGTATGTGTAAACTGCTCTAGTGTGACTGGGGTTTTGTGAAGTGTGCTTTTGCACATACTAGTTTCCTTCCTAAATTGTGCACTGTAGTTATTGAGCTAATATGATGCAAATTACAATAGCAACTTCAAATAGTTGTAGGTCTAAGATACAGATGCTGTGTAGCACAATCTAATCTATCCCACTGGACCGAGAAAAAGCTTGAACTAATTCACTATGAAGTTGTTTTAACTGGCTAGTTAAAGCTAGTTGTGACACTGCACTGTTACTTTGCTTCCTCTGTAACTGTAGGCTGTTATATTGTGTGGATGTCTTAAAATGTAACTAAGGCCTAGTGAAAGAGGTTGGGGGTTCCTTACATTGTATAGGAATATAATCTATTTTCATTTTTCTTTAAGTTATTCCTTATTGACTTTGGTTTGGCCAAAAAGTACCGGGACAACAGGACAAGGCAACACATACCATACAGAGAAGACAAAAATCTCACTGGCACAGCCCGATATGCCAGTATCAATGCACATCTTGGCATTGAGCAGAGGTGAGTTCAAGGATGTTACTGCTGTGCTTTTGAAGGCTGTAAGATGATCGTATTTGTAAGCTTCTGAAGTTTCAGAACTAATGTTATATGAAGAAGTATATATATCCCTTTGCAAATGCTTTTCTTTTTGGCTGTCTGTGTAAGGGTAGGGCAAAAAAATCCAAGCATCTAATTCTCTTACTGAAGAGACTAAATCTTGCAGACATGAGGCAGATGCTCTGCATACAGTTTTCCTTTTTGTTAAAGGATAAGCTATACTTTTATGTGGATCTGTCAGAGGACCTTCACAAATAAAGTGGTGCACTTGCCTGGTGGTGTTGGTACCTGTTGATGCCACTGCTGATTGGCTTGAGATGCAGCTCTGTAGCCAGGAGTATTCTAAAGCTGGTGTTTGTGTCCTGCTTTTTCACTCTCCTTTAAGCTGTTGCTTGTCCTTTTGCCTGCAAGCAAGACTTAAAGATACTCACTTGCATTGTATTTTGGTTTCTGGTATATACAATCTCAGTGGCTCTGTATGTGTGTGTATACGCACACACGTGTGTGTGTATATATATATATTTATATGCTTGAGCTTTGCTTAATCAACAAACACACTTTAATCATCTGGATCAAATGCATATTGCTACTACTGTGCCCTAGCAGCAGTCCAGTAGAGATAGCAATTCAGGTTGGTTGGAAGTATAGTTAGGTACTCTTAAGACATGAAGTGATGCCTTTCTTCCTTACCTATATGCCTAGATATTGTGCAAATGTAATAGTGTGGCTTTGTCACATGATGCTGAGATCATGTAGACATAGTTAAAGCTGCCATGAATGTCTGTGCTTCTGTCCTTCAATTTAATCAAGATGAGAATGACTGAATTTCTAGTGGTCAACTTCAACAGAACCTGTAACTTAACAAATAGTGTGAGGTGTGCTTGCTTATGGCAGGGGGGTTGGAACTAGATGATCTTGAGGTCCTTTCCAACCCTAACTATTCTGATTCTATGAAATACAGGATGCTTTTAAAATGCTTCATGTTTCCTTTTTGCTTTAATTTCCTTAAGTTTCCTTAAGTGTTTTTTTATTATCTGTCAGTAGCATTATTTAAGCCCATTTGACATGGAACAAGTATGGTAAATAACACTTGTCATTTCTGAGGTCAGTACATTGCATAGAACCCAAGCTGTTCTTGCAAGGGAATAGCTGTGTGAAGGGGAGGAGCTGCAAAGGATGATGTTTTTGAGTTTAGTTGGAGGCCTTGTACCATCTCTGCTGGTATTGGGAGTTCTAATATGTAGCTTGGTGCATATTAAGAGCCATTAAATTGTCTAGATGAAGTCAGTGGTGAGGCAGACAAATAATATATTCCTGTAATAAAGAGAAACCAGTCCTGAAGCTTATGGCAGAATATTTCTGCTGTTACTGCTGTGCTTGGACTGCTGCAGAACATGTTTTCCTGTTCTCAAGAAGCTGTTTACAATGTTATCCATGTTTTGGTTTAGTGATGGAGTGTTGTCCTGAAAATCACTTTGTATGCTCCAGTGTAATATATCCATTACAGGTTTACAGAACTCAATGTTTCCTACTACGAAATCATGAAATTAAACATTAAAGCAATGAACTGGATGGGGGATGGACACTATTAATCCCTTTATTGCTTATGAATTTGCCACTGCCTTCTTGGAAAATGTAGTTTTATATTATGACCCCATACTGGTTCACTGAATCCTGTTGATGATTAAAATCTGCAATTCTAACAGAATTAGCAAGTTTTGCAGGGTGGAGCTTGTGGTCTTAGTATCCTTTTTCATCCCTCTGTCTTTGGCTGTGGCTTCGTGTTTCAGCTGTGATGACCTCAGAGCTAGCTGCTGTCAAGAGGAGAGAACCAGTCTTTTGCTTCACCCCTGGGAACAGCCAGTGGTTTTCTAGCCTTGTGAACTGGTTTAGGGAGCCAAGCTGGTTTTCTTCTGGGATAGCTGAACTGGATCCCTAAAGGGTTGGAGAACTGGAACATGAGCTGAGGGGGTGACAGGCTGGCCATTCTAGAGATTGGTAGTGCCTGTATTGGGTTCTCTGTAACATAAAGCATTGCCTGCAATTTCTTTCCTCTCATACCAGGATCTGGAGATAGATCTGATAGGGTTCCTACAGGTTGTTTCCACTTAAAAGCTGCTTTACCCTCACCCACTCCTGCAGTACTGTTTGTAACACTGTTCTCAGCCCTTTGTGCCCTTGTGCAGGTAGTAAGTGTGTAGAATTTCCTGCCACCATTCAAATGCTTTTCTTGTAGATGTGCCTGGGTGGCAAAGCAGCAGCAATAGGTGTCCAGCTCTCTTGATAAGAGGGCTGGGTGGAGAAAGACCAGTTGTTTTTGTGTCTCTTGTTAAATAGATACCAGCTGCAAAGGGGCAGCCACAGAAAAAGCCTAATTCTACCACAGCTGGGGCCAGGAGGGGAAAAAAAACCCATGGGGTGTTTTTTCCACTTCAGTGAACTGTACTAGGCCTAGTAAATTTGAAAGCCATGTAGCTCAGTAGATGGTGTTCATGTGGCTGAAGCATGGATCTGGAGCCTGTGAGTACAGAAAACATTTGAAGCCTTTTAGATGAGAGTTTGCATGCAAACTCTGTGAGGCCCATGGGTGGAAGTCTTTGACTGCCTTGAAACAGGCTTCTTGTGGGAAGAAAACAGAGGCTCTTCTCATATTGGTGCATGCACCTTTCTAAATATTTCTTGTCTTAGAAGTCACAAAGACAATTCAGGGTGTTTTAAGAGAGTGGAGAAAGAAAATAGTTATGCCCTTTTGGAGCTGGATATTCAGTATTGGTCCCAGATTGAGTCAAGGTTCAGGGAAAAACTTAATGAAATCAAAGCTAATGCCATGTGTTTTGTACAATGCATTCTATGGTTCCTGCAAGTAAACCTCAGCTTCTATCCAAGCTATTTATTTAAATGGGAAAGATGTTTAATGTTTCATTCTTACTTTCCAAAGTTTTTTGTTTCCCAAATTATTCTAATGTAACTACAGATGGAAACTTACCACACACAGTATCTACTGTTCCTTACTTGGAAAATGAATAGGAGCACTTCTTGCTTATGAAGACTTACATGCCTGCCAGTGGAATCCTGAGCACCTAGATGTCTTAGCTGTGTTAGAGACCTTCCTTTGCACCAAAGCTTAGGTTTTATTCCTTAATTATTCTCTCTTTAAAAATAAGTAATACTTGCACTATTTAAAATCAAGTATGAAATGTCCAATTGTGTAAGTATATGTTTTCTTCCTCTTTCTCCAGTCGTCGGGATGACATGGAGTCTCTAGGCTATGTATTGATGTACTTTAACAGAACCAGTCTGCCTTGGCAAGGATTAAAGGTATGTTAAGTTGCCTTCCCCTGCCTCCACACCCCTCTTTTCCTCTTCTTTGTCATGTTTGGGTATGGTGTTTTCTCCTGCTACTCTGGAGAGGTGATTTTATATAATGTTAAGCTTCAGTTACACAAAGTGGCTTTTCCCAAGGCCATGATATTTATAGAATGTAGAAGAAAGGGTCTTTCTGCTTCTCGTGCAGCAGGCAAAATGTGTATTGTTTGACTGTCTGAAAACTTACGCTAAACAATAGCTTACGTCATCTCTGCAAATTATTATTGTCCTGTTTAGGCTGAGGCCCTTGGGAAGTAGAAAATTACATTGTTAGTGGAGAGCATGAAAATAATCTCTTACGTAGGAAGTTTAGCTTTAGTGATACCTTCAGTCCAGTTTATGGCACAACTGCGTAGCTGCAACAGAATTGTTTCGAGTGGTTTTCATGTATGGTTGCCAAGTAAAAGCATGGCAGATATTTCTGTTCTCTGCACCTCAATGATTTGTTTTCATGTTTTAATTATTACTCTTCCTCCATGTGAGACTTGTGTAACTCAAATGGTGTTGCAGCTGAAGGGTCTCTGTACAGGCAAGCTGCTTGTGTAACACTGGAACTCTTCAGCTGCAAGTGAACGTAATGGCTGCTTGCTCTAACACGCAGGCAGCCCTTGAATGGGGTGCTGAGTGGGAATTAATGGAACTTTGGCAAATGGAAATGCAAGTCTGGTCTGTTTAATAGACAAAAGCAGCAGCTAGAACTACACGAGCTGTGCCATGTGATGAAGGTATTAGACTGCAACAAATGGTATTAAACTGTGTCCAAATCTTAATACCAGATTGACCTTCATTCTCTCTGCAGTAAGTGTGGGACTTGGAGATCTCACGAAATGCTTATGGTTGACTGAAGGATTTTTGTCTTTGGTTGTTTGTTTGGTGGGGTATTTTTTGCTACTGTCCTTGTTAATCCGTTGTTGCACAATATCTCTCATATTGTGACCTGCATGTTCCACAGGCTGCAACAAAGAAGCAAAAGTATGAAAAGATTAGTGAAAAGAAAATGTCCACTCCTGTTGAGGTTTTGTGTAAGGTAAGAGTTTCCAAATGATGTCAGACTGTGAAGTAGAACTTCTTTGCTTTCTTTAGGCAGGGGGAGGGTGGTGGTTTTGGTGTGTTGTTTTTAACTAGAGCCAATGTATTAGGTATTTTCACACGGTATTTGCTGCTGAATAATACTTCTCTGGCAGTCATGGATGCCTTGTTTGGCCACCCAGCAAGATGGTGAATGTGTGCAACAGGGCAGGCAATTGTTGCTGTTTCTTGGCATTGTTCATGCCACCATCATTCCAGTTCTTGGTGCCTTGTCAGCTGTGCAAGCTCTCCAGCTCTCTTGGGTGAGGCTTGCTCATTTCTTAAGTTTCTACAGTGAAAGGTCTACATGTGCCCTCTTAGGTAAAAAGCAAACCAAGATAGAGCTGTACAGCTTGCTTACATATACTTGGTTCTGCCTCTTCAGGATTGGTTATATTGTGTTATTTCCAGTCATAACTCTGACCCCAAATGACCTTTAGAGCCAGAATGTTTTTCCAGTGCTGCCACAGTTCAAGAGAAATCTGAAGACCCAAAGCATACTTTTGGGTCTTGAACTGTGGTAGTCTTTGCACATAGAACAGCAGCAGCAATGATTGCACTTTCTAGTCATGCACATTTATATACCCTTACAGTCTGACAGCATCTTTCAGAGTGCTGAACTGTTATACTCTGTTTTCTTTCTTGCAGTACAGCACTGTGCTGTATGCTATTACCCATTTACATGTTGGCTTTAGTGTAGTATTAAATGTACAGATACATAAAGCAGAGGATCTTTGAAGGAGATTTTCATGGTTCAAGTCTTCACACTTACTAGTGGTAACTGACCTTGCTTCTAGTATGCTGAAGTAGATTGTCAAGGAAACAAGGAATGGAATCTTTTAAGAGACAGTCACTCATTTCAGAGACCTAGTTAATGAGAACTAGTTTTAACTAGGGTGAATAAAGTGCTTTAAATACATTGTGTGCTGAAGGTTTTGGTGGTAGAGAACTCGTGGTTGTGAAACATGCATCAGGTAACAATTCTGGGGAAGGCATGTGTACCTGGGGACTTTCATCCAATCCACTTTCAGAAATACAGTATAAATGAATAACTAGAGGCTCAGTGGAATTTACACTTACGAATCTTCAGCCGGTTATTATCTGCCATTATAGACAGAAATACAGCTTTTTGCCTTATTACAGGGTTGTTAGAAGCTTTTTGCTGCAAGCCGTGGCTTGATTAACACTATTGATTTACAGGGATTCCCTGCAGAATTTGCCATGTATCTGAACTACTGTCGTGGCCTGCGCTTTGAAGAGGCACCAGATTACATGTATCTGAGGCAATTATTCCGTATTCTTTTCAGGTCAGTCTCAAAGTGGAAAAGTACAGGGATTCTGTCAATGCTTTACCAGTTGGTAACTGCTGTGTGGGAATTGCAGTGCAGAAAGCTGCCTCGTATGTGTGAGGTGTAGGGAGTTCTGGGACTTATTTTCATTTCACAGTTCAAGAAGCTATTGAACAATATTTTTAGGTCCTTTAAATATTAAACACAAAGGCAAGGATTCTCTTGGTTTTGTGTTGCATAATCTGACCACTAATGCTGGAGGCTTGAGCCCATGCTTCAAGTTCTGTTGCAAGTAGCTTTAAAAATGGATTCCTCGATAGATGGGTTTGAAACTTTATATGTTTGGAGATTGGTGATGGGACTAACAGTGGTGCTCAAAGGATGGATTTCAGTGGAGGGGGACTAGTGCTGTTTGGCTGAGCTTGATAGAGAAACCAGAACATAAATTCAACCTTGTAGAGTGAACAGCATCTGTCAAAAGAAGAGCTGGTACTGATCTCCCAAGAGTCTCCCTCTAGGTTTCTGGAACCCAAAGCAATTCTTATTCCATCATCTTGCAGTCCTTAAAACTGTGTATTAAAAGAAAGAAAAGCTGAGCGCCTCAGTGCAGGTGAATAGGTAAGCTGGGTTGTGAGGAAATAGTGCTGCTATAAATGCAGACCTTTGTGTGAACAGTGATGAAAACACTGCTCGATGGTATTTGGGCTTGCTTCAGGAATCCTTTTAAGTTACAAAAACCTTTAAGCTTACAAAAGAAGTTAACCTGTAGTTCTAGGGTTTCAGCAAAGGCTTGGTATTAGCAGTAAGGAAGCTATGATGTGTTAAAGTATTTCGCTCTCTTTCTAGGACCTTGAACCACCAATATGACTACACATTCGACTGGACAATGTTAAAGCAGAAAGCAGCACAGCAGGCAGCCTCTTCCAGTGGGCAGGGGCAGCAGGCCCAAACCCCCACAGGCAAGCAAACTGACAAATCCAAGAGTAACATGAAAGGTTAGTAGCCAAGAACCAAGTGACGTTACAGGAAAAAAATTACACTAATTTGGACAATGTTGGCAATTTAAGTGTTAGATCAAGGAGGTGGTTAAAAAAAAAAAAACATATTTGGCTGTTAATTGAAGAAAATAAAAAAAGCAAAACCAAAAGACGTCCTTGGAGAATTTGACTACTAACTTTATACCAAAATGTCCTTGTTCTTCATATCATTTCTTCTGGGGATGTTGGGTCATTTTAACCACTGCATCTTTTGCTCCCGCATTAACCACTTTCCAAAAACAAGAAACTGACTTGGTGTTGGGAATGTGACATCTTTATTTTATATATATACATATATATATATTTATATATATATAAATATATAATACAATCCAAAATCCTAGACCTAACACTTCTTCAAAGGTAAATCTCATTAACTAGGCAAGGATCTAGTGACTTTGGGTTCTACTCTGTTCCAGCTGGTGTAGTGCTGTGGGTTTGCATCTGTTCCGTATACCTCAAACATTGGAAACAGAAAATTGTGAATGGTCTGGCTTCCTCCAGTGGGTTTACATTGAGACATTTGGTCCAGACTTAAAGGAGAGGACCAGTGAGCTCAAAACGCCTTGCCTAAACCAAGGCATAACCCTGAGCTGATGGGGATTGCCAAGTCACAATTTTCTGAAGTGTCTGGATGCTCTTGGGTGGGCTTCAGGTTTCTTGACTGTTTTTAATATTTCCAGGTTATGGTTTCAAAGGGAAATGTTGTGAGATGTTCAAGATGTGATTGTATAAGAATTGAAAACTGAGCTCTGAAAAGGCACATATGAATTACTGGATTTTATATATATATATATATTTTTTTTTACACATTCTCTCTAGAAGTGCTCTTTTTGTGATGTGAATCTGCCAGTGTTAAGTCTCATAAGTTGCTAGAATGAAACTGCTACAGTTAGTGACTATTGCAGGCAGCCTGGTAATGAAACTGATTCCTCAAGATGAGCTGTGGATAAAACTGAAGCTAATGAGGTTGTTCAAGTAAGAATAGAGAAGCTAGGCTTAAATTATGTACTGGTGTACTGCTAGTACTTGCTGCTCTTCAGTACATTCTTGCTGACTATCACTTTTATATGTATAAACCTAACCTGGCATGCTTGAAAGTCTAAGAAATGCACAAGTGTTTACAATAAATCAGCACATTGGTTTTAATGTATTGTGGCTGTTCAGGTGACTTTAGTCAAAATAGCTATCCGAAACCACAACACTTCATCCAGAAAAATGCAGTAAAATACCTGCTAGTCTTCCTAAGACTCCATCTGAAACGATTTCTTGAAGAAGAAAAATTTCCATAGGATACCATTAAAATGTCAGGTTCTTTGTGGCATTGAAAGTCCAACCTGTTCTGCTGGCACCAACTGGTGTTACAACATTGAGGGCCATAAACCAGCTCCCTCAGCCGAAACCCCAGTACCTACAGACCAGTGATTAAGCACCCAGGCTTCCTGAAATGCAGCAGCTCTGACTGAAGTTCAGCCCCCAGTGCTGAACCCAGCCCTGTTGTCAGGGTGTGGAGAGGCTGGTGGTTAGAGCAGAAGAAAATCATCTGAGCAACAGTGTGCTCTTTGCAACAGCTGGTGCTCAAAGTGAAGCTCTTACAGGAGGCAATGATCTGTAAATGGGCAGTGCCCTGAAAAGCAGGTTGTATGCACTTAAAATACTGCCTTGCTGGTGAGGTATCCTGAGGATTAAGGTGCTTTTCTCCTGGCTCACTTTACAACTGCTATGCCATAAGTGAAGAAAAGGTCATTATAATGATTATCTGCCTCCACCTTGTAGTGATGATTTAGTGTGAGAGTGCAAAGTGGCAGCTGACTGACAGGCATGAGTACAGGGAAGCTGTCTTGCTGTTGAACCTTATAGACCATTTCTGTTTCTTGACAAATGTTCCTTATCTTTTCTTTGATAATAACTCCATAGCTATAGCTACAGAGAAAGCGCTGCTGTTCTAGCAGAATTTCATTGACTCTTGCATGGAGTAAAAGCCTTTTGGAGGAATGACTCCCTCCTCTCTCCTCCCCATGATGAAGAAAAGGCTTGTGACCTTTGGATCGATCAAGCTGTAATGTCAGCAGAGTGTGACTGTAGTGCTTGTCCAACATCTGAAGACTTCCCCAGGTCTNAGGAATGACTCCCTCCTCTCTCCTCCCCATGATGAAGAAAAGTCTTGTTACCTTTGGATCGATCAAGCTGTAATGTCAGCAGAGTGTGACTGTAGTGCTTGTCCAACATCTGAAGACTTCCCCAGGTCTTAAAATAGTTAGCTTGGTCTCTTCATCAAAGTATAGATGCCAGATTCCTAAAGTCCTACATGTGGGGAATATTGCTTGTTAATGATGCTTTTCTGACACCAGCTAAGCTCAAGCAGGAGACTGTCTGAGTTGCTGAGTATGTATCAGTTGCTGTCACATTGAAGATTAATGAAATACCTGGTAATTTTTCCCCCCCCAGAGTTCAGTTAAATTCTTATGTAGCTGCTGTAGCAAAGCCTATGCGGAACTGCCTTAAAAGGCTTTGTTGTATGAAATTATATCCCTCTGGTAACCACATCCAGTTTAACAAGAGTACTGGAAATAGCAATTCACGGGGGCATTTTATTGGTTAAATCCTTACAGTATACTGTATAAAGTGCAAGCATGCACCTGGGGAGCGTGGTGAAATCTTAATTCTTTCAAGTACAGAGACTTCCATGACTTTTAGTGCTTGAACAATGTGCTCATTTATCAACTTTCCTGTCTCGGATCCATATTAAACCATCTCACTGAGTTCTTTAGGCTGTTCAGCCTGAATATTCCATGTCATTCCAGGGCAGCCTGTCCTGTCAGTGGCCTTTTTTTTCCCCTCCCTGTCCCTCTCTGGAACTGTGTGCAGTGTCTTTTGGAACAGCAAGGTCAGCTGGTTTTGAACCTGGGAGATGTGAACAGAGTGAGCTGTTCTGCTGACACAAGGAAGTTCAGCTCCTGATCTCTTGACAGCGCAGTGGTTCAGGTGTGATTTGTAGCAATGCTTACAGTCAGCTTCCCTCAGTCATAAAACTGACTCAAGCAGTCAATCTCTGGGGTAAAGTCTGTCAGTTCCATTAGTTCACTTCTTGAGATTTAGTCAATTGACAACCAAATACTTGTCACTGTTTGCAGGTATTAGAGGGAAAAGGTTGAACAGCTCTTAAGTAGAGAAGCTTGTTGGAGTACAGCAGTATAGTTACTTTTCCCTTGCTGATCAGATCTGCAGCTATGGTAATAATAAAGCAGTCTTCGTATCTGTCACATAGCATAGAGATTGAGGTTTTGGGTATTCCCCTAAGGGGGACAAGGAGTGATCAATGTGAAGACTCAAGCTGGTCCTGTATATAGCAAAGATCTGTTAGAGAGGCGCTGGCATAAACTCCTCAGCATGTTCTTCATACTGGCAAAGTCTTGTGTGCTACATGAATGAGTCAGCATCTCACTTGAACAGCTGTGGCTGTGCTGTGTTTGGGAACATCTCTGTGTATGTTGTGGGTTGAGTCCAGTTCCCTATGGTGCTCCATAGTCGGACATTCTCTTGCCTCTGATACCTTGGATTTGAAGTATTCTAACAAACAGCAGCAAGTCATTTGTTAGCAAATCGTTTGTCCTCAGGTTCAGGATCCCGCTTTCATTTGAAAGGTCCAGGCTTCTAAAGCAGGGAATTTCCATGCTGGGAGCACATTCCTCCTTTGTTGACTTAGTTTTGGCTGTTTTGATGGAGAAAGTGCTTCAGATGATGAATCAGAGTTCATGGCTGAACACCCTAAATGGAAAAACAGTGTAACTTTCAGTTGTATGCATCAAGTAAGGGTTATGGACAACTTTATGCCAGTGGAACTAGGAAATCACTGAGGTTTCTGTGAGAATTTGCACTCAAGTGGGAATGGCTGTCCTAATTCTGGTGCAGGAGTTTAATTGCTAGTGCTGGATAAAGAGAATTGTCCTTCAGTGCATTTAAGTCTCAGTTCACAGAAAGCTATTGAATCTCTTCTAAATTACCTGTAGCCTATTTTGGAAGACTTAAAACTGTCTTCTGGGTACTGTCCAGATACGTTTCTTGATTGAACGTGAGGCTATGTTTAAGACTTGTTTGCACTTGCTTCTCTCTGGATCACAGCACAAGCTATAGCTGAGGTCAGCTTTGTGCTTCACTGAAGAGATTTCTGTTGCAAAAGCTCAGAGCTGTTGCTCAGATGAATTCATCCATCGGCAGAACACTGTGCCTTTGGAGGGCATCCAGGACGGAAACTTTCAATCCAGAAAGTCATCTTTGGTTGAGACTCCTTTTACCTCTTTAAAGCACAGCGCTACTACCTGAGTAGTAGAAATAAGTACATAAGCAGTCACATGAAGACTGGCTTAGCTTGCAGTAACTGGTTCTTGGAGATGCGTGTATGTATTTCTTTCCTCTCCCTTTTCCACAATGTCTTGAATTTGCCATTTGGAATACTGAGTGTTGAAAGGATTGTTCCTGACACCCCGTCTCCCTTGTCACATGAGTTGTTTCACTTGTCCTTCCAAGGACAGAGGGTGTATTGGGTTCCTAGTCACTGACAAAGGTTCACACTTCTGGTTGCCCAGAGCGTCGTACATGTGAGCTTGTAGCTAACACCAGTTACTGCAAGGTAAGTTATTCCTGTTCCTTTTCCTTGTGTCTGTGTGACACTGCTGTACTGCTTCTCTGAAAAGCATCACTGCAATCAGATGACAGTTTGACATTCAAGGATATAAACATGAGACACTGCAGGCAAGTAGAAAACAATCCTATGAAATTACATCCTGCTTCCTAGTGGCAATAATACATCTTGTTTTCAAACTGCTGGTCTGAATTCCTATTTGAGGAATGTGGCATCCAGCTGGTACATAAGCCTGTTCTCCCGTGCTGTAGTAGGTGTGAGCAAGAGGTGTGTGTTCGAGCTGAAGGGTGGTGGCAGATGCTGGTTAGCTTTGGAAATGGACACCAGGAACTCTGCCGTTCTGAGACAGAACAGCATTTTCCCCTTTGAATGACCATAACTGATGCTTAATTCTCCTACTGTGAAGGCTGTTTCTTGTTTCCATCCTGTATCAGTAAGTTGCCCTTGTGTTTATCTTGCAGGTTTCTGAGCATGGCGAGGATGGGACAAAGCAGAGCAGATCGGAGCAGGACTTGTCACTCCCCAAATCCTAGAAATTTTAGTTCATACGTACACTTGCCAGTGGCTGTGGGCAACCATTTACTTGGTGTAAAGAACTTACTATCAATATAAACTGGCTCTGAGCAGTGTCAGTGATGCTGCACTTCGAGTTGTAGCCGCTGTAATTGTGAATATTACTGAGATAGTGAAACATGGTGTCCAGTTTTCTATTGCATTTTTTTCAAGTGGAAAAGTTAACTAATGGTTGACACACAAGTGGAGAAAATTGTGCATATGCCAATTTTTGTTACCTTTTTACTTTGAACTACACTGCTTATGAGATCTCATTGTTTTGGAAGAATGGCATGAACAGTCTTCGGCAACAGTTGTGATAATTGTAAATGCTCACAATTGTGCACTCTTTTCTGGTTATTCCTCCCTGGGTTTTGAAAGTTGTACACTTAAAACATTCTTAAAGTTGTTGGCTTCTATGTGCAACATACCAAGCCAGCTGACATGGTAGTAACCAAAGATTCCAGTTTTTAAGCGTATGAAAGACTCTGCCTGCTTACCTGTGCTAGAAATAACAGCATCTAAAGTGAAGACTTAAGAGAAACTTAGCGACTACTAGATAATCTTTAGGACTCTGCATTAACTCTATAATGTTCTTGGTATAAAAGGAAAAACAGCATATTTGTCACAAAATTTAGTTAACATCTTACAACTGAACCTGTATGTAAGTTGCTTAGATAAATGTAATCACTGTAAACATCTATATGATCTGGGATTTTGTTTTTATTTTGAAGCGGGAGGGTTTTTTTTTTTTGTTTACAAGTTCATTAAAAACTAAAAACTGTTTTCTGTCAGGAAATGAGGGGTTTTAATTTGCCTTGTTAATTCAGTTGAAGCAATCTGCATTGCCCTGTTTTTAAACCAAGTTGCAAGGCCGTTTGTTAAGCAGAAGACGTCCTGTTTTCTTTCTAAATCATTTTAGATTTAGTGTTGTAACTCTTCCTCGGTTTGTTTTTAAATAAATTTTGTATTTTTTCCTTGAGGGGGAAGGGGCAGTCTTGCATTTTTATAACTTGTTGGTTCAGACCAGCCCTCTCTACTGAACATTGGAGCTTTTTCAACCAAAATGGCATCTTTCGCAGACCCGGCACGGGGAGCACCCCCCCCGAGCGCTGCCGTGTCCCTCACCGGCTGGACTGACCTGGGATTGCTGGTTTTAAGCAGACAAATTTGGATGGTTTTAAACCAAGGCATTTTCTTTTAAGTTCTTGTGAGGTGGATATGACCGGATTTACTCTTGTTCTTGGGGACAGCCTCGCACCATGCAGAGTTCACATTGGTTACTGCCCCAGGCTGTCTTCCTTCTCACTCCTATTCTAGCCCAGCTGAAAGAAAGAAAGAAATACTTTTATTGCTGGTAATTCTTTAACAGTGTAATTTATTCCTTTATAGCATGTCAGAATAAATTAAAAAAATGTCTGAAAATGCTGCCAGATGCCTATTGTGTAAATGTTGTTTGTATGTTAGCTTTTTAGACCGTTCCCATGCATGTAGCAGAGTTCCTGCTCACAACTCATCTTTTTACTGTTGGAAAAGGTCTTTCCTTTTGAAAACCATTTCTCGAAGATCACAACACTTACACTGTGCACTCTCTGCCCTCATGGAGGGGTAACCTGGATCAAGGCCGTGTTCCCGTGCGGTCACTATGCATACTCTCCTTACGAGAAGGATCTGCCCTGAGAAGATGTTAAACTTTAGGTGGAGAACACTGTGTGCTAATAAACATTTGTATAGATAATGTGGGAGTACAGGGCAGCAAAAAGCCTGCTGAGCTTCAGAGATAGCGGTGCACATTTGGAAACCTCTTCTGAGTCAGAGCAGTCTCTCTCTGGTACCTGGAAGGTGGAAGAAGCTCGCTCTGGCTAGGATGTTCTTCCAGACCCAAGTGTTGCCCTATGCGAATAAGGATGCTTTACAAGCAATGCCTCATATGAAAACTGGTATGTTTCTAAGAACTGGCATCTAGAATACTATGTTACGTCCTTATATATGATTTCTACTGTCAAGGCAATGCCTCTGACAACATACATTGGTGGAAGGGGAAGAAGTATCAATGAAATGCCTTCTTGACAGCTGTTTTAAGAGTGGCGGCTTGGAATTGTTTTGGCACCACTTTTCTTGCTTTGACATGAAGTATTTGAAAGTTGGAGGAAATAATTTGGTTTCAGGAGTAAAGAAATTATTTCCTCTGTCCATTAAATTTGCTCATGACTTTGAGGAGGGTTGTCAGACTTCAGAAACAAAACTGCCCTTGATAAGCACTGGAAGCAAGAAAAGTTCATGTGCTCGGAGTGTCAAAACGCATTTGTTTGTAGTTGTTATAACTGCAAGCCTTGTCCTGTGGAGGGACAGGGAGTCCAGTTAGTCTCTCAGGCATGGTGTATAATAGAGTTTACTCCTGCACAGAGGTGTGAGCTTGAACTGTCAGCCTTTTTGTGCTGCTTTACAGAAAGCCAGCCTGCAGCAGGCATGTGAGCAGTGCATGAGATGGCAACCTTCCTTAAAGAGATGCTGTGATACTGAACACTCATTTGCTGTGTAATCAATTTGGTTTGTAACAAAGACTTCAAACTGAAAGCATTAAAAACTATGTGGATCTTGACTTCTGGTTGCAGCTTTGGAAAGGGTTTATTCTTATCTGCTCTCTTAATGCAAAGTCAGAAACTTCTGCAAGCAATTCCAGGCCCTTTACAAGTGATTATCATTATAACAGTGGCTGTAAAGGGCAAGAGCTACAACCTGGTGCTCCCTGGAAAGTGCTAGAATTCAGGTAATGACATTAGCCTGTGACAACAGGTCCTTAGTCATTTTACTAAGCTGTGTACAGGGTTTCAAAGCAATTTATTAACCTTATAACAACTCTTGAGGGGCGTCCTAAGGCCACCTTGCAAAGGATTGCTTAATTTGGAGCATGAAGTGCTCGTGTGTGCAGTGTACCGGTTCATTAGTTTTAACCTATTTAAGATGTTCCTTGTTAAAAGCAATTGAAAGCCTTTTCTCCATAAAAGACTCTGAAAGAAGGACAGATTTCCGTAGCTATCACTTGTTGCTAACGTTAGTAATGTTCCTCTCCCTGCCTTGCCCCTGTTGTGTGTGGTGGTGAGCACTGGGGCTGATGAATTCAAGCCCTGGCTGTGTTGAGAGCAGTCGGGCTGAAGCTGGATGTTTCTGGTAGGTGTGTCAGGTCTGTCCAGCGCGCACTGCTCTGGTTCTGCTGACTTCTGTTGCGTTCTGTCTGTGTGGGGTTATTTGTCAAGGTTACGTGTCCCGCTGCTGCGTTGTTCTGCCTGTTCTTTCAGTCGGCTCTTTCAGGTGTGTTGCTTACAGCTTGCAGAGACTTGCATGTGCTTTGTGTGCTGTGCTTTGTGTGCTGTGCTTTTTCCTACGCGGGCTGCAGAAGAGGTGAAGGCCCCTGAGCTGTGCTGCTCTGAGCAGGAGATTGGGCTCAGTGCCTCCCTGCAGTACCTTCCAGCTGGGTTTCTTTCGTGATCCCAAGTTGGCTTTTTATTGCATCAGGCTTTAATTTCCCTTGACAGCATTTTCCAGTTTAGAAGATTGGTTGCTTAGCCAGCTCCATCAGCCCCATCTGCTCCTTAATTGCAGTGAAATCATCATGATATCAGCTTGATGTCATAATGCACATTCAGGAGCACGGCAGGCTCCAGGCTGAAAGGAAAAGCGGTCTGGGAGGAAGCGCTGTCTGCTCCCAGCACTAATGCCTCTGGAAACATGAGAAGAGGGATGACACAGAGGAAGTGCCCACCCTCCTAATAGGGCCTGAGCGGAACGGCTGCGTTGGTGGCGCGTTCTAATGTGGAAACGGCTCTTTAATGTAATCCCAGGGCTAAACAGGAAAGGGGGAGGGTGGTACCGGGCCTGCATGCGAAGAGCTGGGATTGACTTTGGTGCTAGGGCATGAGGACAGGCACTGTGCTCAGCTGCGTTAACAAAGCTTTTCAGAGCAGAGCCAGGAGTATTGTCCTTCACCATAGGGAAATGTGCTGTGCGAAGGGAGGGCTCTGACCGTGTTTGTAAAGCAGCTGCAATGTGCTCAGCTGCTGTGCCAAGCTCAGGACTCAAGGTGTGAAATCTTTAGGATGTTAACTTTTTGCATTGTATGAGATGTTCTTAGATGTGACTGTTGCAAATGCTGCATTCGGGGAGCTGGGGGTCAGGAGCTAAGGAGTATTCGCACAGAATTCCAAGTCTTTTTGACCATAAAAGAGCTGTGAAGGTGATGTGTCTCCTTTCCCAGAGAACAGCTTGGCATTTTGGTACCAGGGTCTGCTTCAGAAGTACCTGAGCACACTCGGCTCTAACTGTTCCATGTGCCTTCTCCAGGCGTGTTTTGTCCTGTTGATAATGTGGATTATTTTTGTGAACACAGGCGGTCTGAACTTCATGTCCTTTCCTCTCCAAGTAGAAGGATAGCATCGGTATGCTGCTCTGTGCACTCCCTGTGTCTTAACGAACCAGCTCCTGGCTCCCTGTTCTCACCCCCCATGAAATAACAGCCTTATGCTGCTTCGCAGGTGATGGACTTTGAACTTCTTTGTGAATGGAAGCAATTCTAGATCACCAGAAGAGCCTGAAGGAGTGTCCGTGTACAGGCTTGTGAGCTTCCCTTGCTGCACCCAGAGCCCCTGCGTGCGACGATGAACCTGGGCCTTGCGTTTTACAGCGCTGTAAAGGCACAGGACAGGTGCCTGACGGGTGCAGGGGTGGGGTGGTGGTACCAGTGTGACTCACCGTGCTCCCTGCCACCTCCGGGTGCTCCGCAACAGGGGCACGGTGAGCAAACAAGCCAAGGTACGAGGAAGGGAGAAAGCAGCGTCCCTCCCTTGTTGCTGTGGCGCATACAAAGCAGCGCTCTGGGACTTTCCCAAGTGAGACCATCGGGTGTGGGTAACTGAGAACGCCAGGATTAGAGGCTGGTGTCTTGGCACTGCTCACCCTGGTGTCTGTCCAGCTCGCCCTCACTGTTACATGTGCTGCTCATGGGGTTCGTACACCAACTGGTAACTCTGCTTCTTGGCAGCGTGGGTAATTGAAAGGTCCTTGAGCCCATCTCTGCATGACTACAAGAGCTGATGTTTCACCACTGCTGCTGGCCCCAGGACCAGCTTGGGGCTTGCAGCTGGGTTCCAAAGCAGGTTCTTGCTGCTGGGCCAAGCTGGCTAGCCTTTGTGGATGGGATTTGCCAGATCATCTGGTAACAGCTACAGGTAGGGCTTTGCCCAGATCAGGCAGACAGGAGAAAGGAAACATTTGCATGCCCTGGGCAACAGGCAGGTACATCAGGCAGTGCAGGCCAAGAGCAGGGAAGTAAAGCTAGAAACTGGTTTCAGTGCTTTGAGCTGAGAAGAATCACTTGGGCAGCAAATAGATTGGTTCTTGTGTGCTGAAGGCTTTCCAAGGCACAGCTCGGCTTGTGCCCAGCTTATTCCTCCTTCTCGGTGGCTGCTGGTGCTGGGCCAGGACTGTTTGCACCATGCACATCCAGGCTGGGGTTACTGGTGCTGCAAACAGCATCTGGAGCGTTTGCAGAGTGGAGCATGTGTTCACGTTCCTGGGGTCTGGCACTTGCTAATGCCAGTCGGACGTGGGGTAACCCCTGCTGCATGGCACTGCTCCAACAGCAGGTATGGCCAGAATTCCCTGCTGACTCACATCCTGGGAAGTGCCCGGCTTCCTTCCCAAAAACCCTTTCTCCTGGGGGAGGAAAGGTGAGGAGCCCATCTGCGGCCATTCTCCCCTTGGGCTGCCTGGGGCGCATTAACTGATGGCTCTCATTAGCTGGGCTGGTGCTGCGCTGCTGAGGAGCAGCAATAAACCCTGTTTGCACTGCATGCCCGGCATGGGCAGATGCTGCCAGCGCTCAGTGACGTGGCCCTGCCCAGCTCCCGCTGTTAACAGATCCCACAGACAGGTTATGGGCACAGCTCACCACACGGTGACCTCCCTCTCATCAACAGCTTTTCACGCTGCACCTTTGCCCTTCCCTATACCTGCTGGGGAGGGCTCGCAAGTGGGATGTGAGCTGAGTGCTGCCAGCGCCTTCCCAAGAGGCAAAGCATGGGCTTGGCAGCTTGATGCTGATTGGAAGTGGCTTGTTTTTTGCTTCCCGACACGCAAGCAGCTTGCGGGGTTTGAGCTGCTGTGCTCAGCCTTTCCTAGTGAAGGAGTTTGCCTGCCTCCTGCTCCCATTGCTGCCCTGAGCGTCCCAAAAGGCTGCAGTCGGGGGTAGCTGCGTGAGCAGATGCCATCAGTGGCTGTGGAGCATGGACTCACTGCACTGGCCAGACTGGCTCAGCTGGGCAGCTCTTCCCGAGTTGGCTTTTACCAAAGAGGGAGATGAAGAAGCCGTGTGCTGAGGCTCCTGGGGCCAGCCAGCCCCATGCAGAGGGTCCTGGAGCTGCAGCATTGGTGTCTATGAAACACGGAGTTCACAGCAGCTTCCCTGTAACCTCTAGGAAGAAGTTTAAATGCAAGATACTGGAGCAAGCAGGGCACAGACAAGCCTATTGCAGGCTGGTTCTCCCTAGGCATGACATGGGGGCTTGCGTGGAGTGTGGTGGCAAGGTTCTAACACATGTGGGGCTGCCATGCTGGCAGGCTGTGCTCTGGTGGGTAATGGGAGAAGAAATCGATGCTGGGAGCAATCCTGCTGCTCTAAATAGCTTGCCAGCTGCTGGTGTTTGTTAATGGGGCTGAGCTGTGGGAATGTGGGGTACTCGGGATCAGTGTTGCAAGGGGAGCTTTGTGGAATCGGAAGGAATCCCAAACCCCAGGGAATGCTTTCCAGGGAAGAAGTGCTTGTGCCCGAATCCTATCTCTAGCAGCGCAGGGCAGGGCAGGGCAGGCTCCTGTGTGGATCTATGGCTGCTTTTAATCCCACTGTGGTAATTGAGAGCCGGGGCTCAAGTCCTGATCTCAGCCTCTCTGCCAACACCCTGGGACCCAAAGGCTGAACCAGCTCCACGTCAGCTCCTGAGAGCTCTCCAGCTGCCCTGGAGCTGCCTGTGGGCAGTTGGGGGTTCTGCCGGCCTGCAGACCTGTGTGTTCCAAAGCACTGGCCAGGCCCAGGGCTCAGGCACATCCTCACCCTGCTCCCCTCTGCCCCAGCTGGGTCCTCACCGCCTGGGAGCATCAGCTAGTGCCGCAGCAGCTCTGCCTGCTTCCAGCCTGCCTCCATCCATCCTAGGGCATGGGAGTGCTGGGCATGGCCTCTGCAGGGCCTGTCCTGCTGTCCTTGGGCCTTTCGCTGCCAGCAGCCTCTTGGGGAAAAGCCCTGATCCTGCTAAAACCCCCATGGATGAATTTGGTGAGCACAAAGCAGCCAAAGCCTTAAGATCACCCTTGTGCCTGGCTGCCGGGCCTGTGCCGGTCCACGGAGCTGTGCCCCAAGAGGGATGGGTGCTGGGGGCCCTGGCACACATCTTTCTCTCCAAGAAAAAGGTTTCCTGCAGCCCTGTGGGGTTGGTGCTGAACCTGCTCCACTGCTGGAGCCCCTCGAGGAGATCGTGTGCTCTGGCAGCGGAGGCAGAGCTGGGGCACTGCTCCCTCCTCTCTGGGTCTGCGGGATCAGGCGCGTCTGCCATCCGGGGCACAGGCAATGTCTGTGGTGCTTTGCACTTGGGTTCAAAATGCAGTACTGAAAGAGCCTGGTTTATAGGTGCTGGATAACACAGCTCAGCCTGGCTGCCTCTCCAACCCTCCCACCATGTTCCTGGGTCCCTGCTGTCCAGCTTGAGAAATAACACTGCTTTTCCCTCAGATGGGGCGAGAATAAGCTGTTCATTGCTTCAGCTTGCATCAGGAGGAGCGTGGTGAATCCCTAGCGTCTAGTCTGGCTTTGCCTGATAGCTGGAGTCTGGAGGTGTTGCTGATGCAAAGCGGAGCACAGCGTGGGAAGTGCTTTGGCTTAAAACGTGTGAGCTGCCACCCAGTCTCTTCCCTGCGGAGAGGCCCCAGGTACCGTGTCTGCTCCTGCGGGGCTGGTCCCGGCTTTCCCAGGCTCCGGAGCAGGAGGGGAGGCTGCCAGCTTGGGCAGTGCCGTCTCTAGGAGCAGATAGACGCGCGGGACTTGCAGGTCCTGTTAGATAAGCACCAATATCACCCGGCCGGCTGGGCAGGACCAGCGCCTACCCCTCAAGGCTGCCATGGAGCTGAAGCGCCGCTCCCGCTGCCGGCAGCGTTTCAGCAGACGAACGCGTTCTCCGGCTCTTCCACCCACCAGGGAATGCCTGCGCTGCTCCCACCTCCCCGCTGAGAGCATCCCCATGGCCGCGGGAGAGGAGCTGAGACCCAGCCTCCCGCTGCCCCTGCATCCCGCCCCTGGTCCTTCCATCTCCCTTGGGGCTGGCTGGAGCAGGGATGTCCCATTTGTGGTGGGCTCAAGAGGGAGGGTGCAGCGTGAGGTTGTTTCCAGCTATAGAAACTCTTCGGGCATTTTCTTTCGAAGCTCTGACCTGTCTCCCCTGCCCTGTGCAAATCTAGACCTCGTGGGCTCAGCCTGGTTTGTGCCATGGCACCCCTAAGCAGCTGGCTCCAGCTTCTTCATCCCACTTAGCCCAGATTTCCCTCTAAATTAGGTCACTCGTTAATTGAGGGCAAGTACAAAGTTGCTCTGTTTCTCCCAGTTCTCCTCGGCTGGACAGACCCACGTCGGGAGCTGTGTGACCTGCGGCAAGGCTGAGTGATCAAATGCTCCTTGGCTGCTGCGGCTCTGGCTGGAGTCTCCCGCTCCAGGACTCCGGTCGCTGGTGTGTGGAGCCGGGCAGGGCAGGTCGGGGCCGACTCTTTCTCAACGGCCTGAGACCGCCCAGCCCTTGCTGGGTTGCAGGAAGGAGATTGTACAAGCAGCGCCTGGGCTGTGGCTGTTGGGAGGCAGCGAGGAGCCCTGCTCCGGCGGGACGGGGCTGTGAATACCCCATGGCACAGGGGGGAGCGAGCGCTGTGCCTGTTGCTGCCCTTGCAACTGCTGGGCATGGGGATGCTGGTGCCAGGCTGGGTGATGAGGGGTGCAGACCCCAGCAAGGATTCTATGCGGGGAGAGGGGACTGAGCATCATCTCCCTTGTGGCGTTGTCATGGTGCTGTGCAGAGCCCGCTGGTGCCCAGCTGACAAGGGGGTTCAGGGGCAGCCCACAGGGCTCATCCTGGCAGTTGCACAGGCTCATACTCCCAGCCTCTATACGTGTGTGTTTAGCTTTCCCTGCTCATTTCCATGCAGATTAATGCGGATGGAAGGAGCCAGCTGCAGCCCCTTGTTCAAGCTCCATAATCCACCTGTTATCACAGCTGGCTTGTGGCTATAGGACCTTTCCCTGCCCAGGCAGGGGTCTACTGTAGCAGGACAAGCCATAGCTCAGGGTCCCACCAGCCTGGCTATGACATTACCCTGCTCCTGGGTGGTCTGGGGTGGCCAAAGCACTCCCAAGCTGGTTTATCCTGCACAGGAGCATAGCCCCGGGGTAGGAGTTAATGCACCTCAGGACCCCGTGCTTGGGCTGCTTCCCTAGAGGAGGAGGTGAGGTAGAGCCAGAGCCTGGCCCATAGCACTGAGGTTGAAGTGGATCAACGCTGGTTCTCACCATCCCATGGGCGATCCCGGTGAGGGGAGCAGAGCGGTCCCAGCCTGCCCCGTGGGACTGAGCCCGTGCAGCGAGTTGTGCACGGCCTCTGCTCCCGGGGCGGATCAAAGCCAGCCCTCATCCCATGGCCCCTGGGGAGGAGGGAACAGCGGTGGGAACCTGCCCGGTTGGCAACGTCCTGGCGCTGCCTCGGCGCGTTCGGCTCCCGCAGGGGCAGGTCTGGAGCTGCCGCGCCGGGCCCTGCTGACGGAGGGGCTTTGGCAGCGCCGTCGGTCTGGGTGTGCCGCGGGGATGGGCTGGGCACCGGCGGCTCCGGGCCATGGGCTGGCGGGGCTGCGCTGCCCGGGTCCCACCGACACCGCTGGTGCTGCCCGCACCGTGAGCAGGGTACACGGGGTCCGGAGATGTGGGTTTGGGCAGCACCCTGCCTGCCTGTGCTGTGCTCAAGCAGAACAGGGCCGCTGAGCTCCTGCGTGCCAGGTTTGGCAGCATCGCAGGGTTCAGGCACCAACGCAACCCGGTGCTGACTCAGCAGGGCAGGTGGCTGCGAGCCCAAGCTGGGAGCCAGGGCACCCATGGGTGCTGGGCGAGCTGAGCCCTTCAGCAGGGACAGAAACAGACACCCGCATCCCCAGCCCTGCACACAGACTGCAGCTATCCCCATGCTGGAGTCCCCCTGCGGGAGTCCTGCAGGCCTGGGCTCCCATGAGGCCATGCCTGCCCCCTCCTGCTCCTTCTCCGGCTTCCCACGCACGCATTAATCCCATCCCGCTGCATCAGCGAGAGCAGCTCAGCCGGCATGGCTGAGCCCTGGCAAGGGCAAGGGGCAGGGGCAGGGCCGGGTTGTGCAGGCACCGCTCCGGAGCGGGGGACCCTGCGGTGCTGTGAGACCCCGGGGTCTGAGGGGACAGTGTTGCACATCCCTGCTTCCAGCACAGCCCCGGGGTGCTCAGCAGTGTGGCCCTGGGGGGCTGTTCCCTGGAGGCGGTGGATGTGGGGCAGGGGGATGTTTGGTGAGGGGCCCATGGAAGGGCTGTGTGGGGCAGGCAGGAGCAGGGGTGAATGCAGGGCCCCTGGGGACACAGATGGGCTCTGCTGCTCATCTGCTTCTCACTGTGTGCGTGAGTATGTGCATGTTCACACGCCCTCGCCTCATCACAGCCCTGCTGAGCTCTTCAAACCCTGCACATGCACAAAGCCCTAATCCCGGGAGCCTTTCCCAGCGTGGGGATGTTCTCCCCTTGCCAGGGAATAAACCAGGATATTCCACACCTCCTCGGGGCTGTGCGCTGGAGCGTGGTGATGCAGTGCTGTGAGGGCCACGGTGCTGAGTGTGTTTGGGCACTCGTGGCTGGCACCAGGGTCTGTTCATTCCCTGCCAGGCTGTGGAGCTCAGGAAAGGGCTGTGTGCCCCAGTGAGAGTGGATGGGGCGCAGGGCTGAGGGTGCCAGTGGCTGTCCCAGGGCTGCCCCACCAGCACCCACCAACCCTGTTAAACCCACTCTTGTCTTTCTCCAGGCTCTGGCAGCAGTGGCATCACCCTCCCCATGGGGCTCTGCCTGAGGCCAGCGCAGGACACAGGGATTAGCTTTAAGCCGATTGCTGCTGCCTGGTAAGTATATACTTGTCTGTGGTTCCCATGGTGGGTCAGGGAATCCATTAGGTTCTGCCACCACAGCTCATGAGGGCTCATCATCCCGATGGTCTCTGCAAGTGATGGTGACAAGCCTCTGCCCTGCTGCAGCTCAGTGCCTGGTGGGACACTCACAGAACCCTCCTGCCACCTCCACCCTGGGCACCCACGGTACAGGGATGGCTGTAAGAGACCCCCAGTATCAGCTGTAGAGGGCTGTGGCACCACATGTGGCTCTGGGAGGAGATGCAGAGGAGGCAGAGAACGCAGGCAGGCAGGCCCTGCAGGCAGAGGAGGATTTATGGCTGCTGAGTTTCTGCACAGACAATAACTGTGCAGGACCCTGGGATAGGGGAAACTGCCCAAAAAAGGGAGTGTGGCCGCTCAGCCTCCCCCCCTGGGTGCCTTCCAGAGAGCAGAAACCGGGGGGGGGGGGAAGCTTGTCCTGCTGGGAGCGAGGAAGGAATGAGCATGTCTGCTCAGCACGGCTGCTGCCAGCTCCCTCCTCCATGCAGGGCAAGGGCTGTGCCAGCAGTGCTGCGGCTGACTCAGGACAACTCCCTTCCCGCATGGCAGCTCTGGCCTGGGCCATGGCAATGCTGGGCTGTGCTGAGCTGTGCCAGCACCATCACACAGTGCGGACGCTGAGGCAGGGAGTGTGCGGTGCCAGTGGCTGCTGCTGGGGCACCGTGGCACCCCTTTGTCCTTAGCACAGAATGGCATGGCCCTGGCACTGCCCTGTGCCAGCTCTGCTCAGCCCATAGGCCCTGGATGAGCCTCATGGAGCGATGAGGCTTTGCCCCCATGCCATGTGGCCTGGCTTTCCTTCCATGGCCAGTCTTCCAATGCCTAACGGGGCCAACAAGAAATATGGAAAGGGACTTTTATGGGAGCGTGTAGCAATAGGGCAAGAGGGAATGGCTTTAAACTAGAACAGTGTAGATTGAGATGGGATCTTAAGAAGCTCTGGCACAGGGTGCCCAGAGAAGCTGTGGCTGCCCCATCCCTGGCAGTGTTCAAGGCCAGGTTGGACACAGGGGCTTGGAGCAGCCTGCTGCAGTGGAAGGGGTCCTGGTCCATGGCAGGGGTTGGAGTTGGAGGAGCTTTAAGGTCACTTCCAACACAAATCAGGCTGGGATTCTGTGACCCTGGGGTGGGTGGCAAAGCCCTGTCTGTGTTGGTTTTGAGGCAAGGGACAGGCAGGAGATGTGTGCCTCAGTTTCCCTATCAAGTAGATGTCTCAGTGCTCCAGGCTTTGCTTCCAGAGCTGCTGGTAACCCGTATGAATGGGCTGGGGGATGCATCCAGGGAGTCCCAAGGTGGACATTTGCCTAGTGCTGGGTCTCTGCTCATCCCCTGCTGCTGATGGTGCTGGTGCTGCCACCCAGGTAGGTCCTGGTTGGGAGCTGGCAGTGAGAGGTGGGGACAAGGAGGACAGTGGTGCTTCCCACAGGCTGGGGCAGGTCAGGAATTCCTCAATTAAAAGGCATTTTTGGGGCAGAAATTGCCAATATTGTCCAAACCTAAATGTCCCAGGGACAGGGTCATCCCTGATAGATTTTCTAGCTGAGGAAAGCAAGGAAGAGAAAGAAGGAAACAATCAGAGCTCTCCGAGTTGGCATTTCCCGAGCCGAGTGCCGTGTTGTTTTAATTTGGGTGTGTGTGAGGCAGACATGACTTTCCATCCTGCACCAGCATGTTGTGTAACCCCCTGACAACTGCCGTCAGTACAAACTGCTTGGAAAGGGCTGAGATGGAGCAGTTGGAGCCACGGCAACCCAGCAGCGCTGTCACGGGGGGAGGCTGGCTTTGGGGCTTGCCTTGGCATTTCCAGAGAGGTTTTGTGATCTCTACTCATGCGGGATGGGAAAGGCTTTCCCTATCTTTGTCCATTCCAGCTGGGTTTTGGGTAGGCCCTCTGGGTTGGATCTGTCCCTGTCCTATTGCAGACACCCCAAACCCTGCCAGAGCCTTGGGAACCAAATGGCAAGAGCCCAGTGCCCCTTCCATGCTCCCAGACAAGCACACATGGGTTTGCCCGTCCTTTGACGGCCATGGGGAGGGGATAGGGGCACGCATGGGAGGGTGGTGCCAGGCACCAGGAGTGCCAGGCAATGGGGTGATGGGGCCCTGCGTCAGCAGCGAGCCCCAGCCTGATGTGCTTCACCCTGCCGAGTCAGCAGTATGGGTGGAGAGGCAGCTGGCCCTGGGACATGTCAGTTACCCCTGAGGCATTTCCGTTAGTCCTAAAGCATTCTGGTTACCCTGGGGCATTTCTGGTTAGCCCTAGGGTGTTTCGGTTAGCCCTGGGGCATTGTGGCATGAGCAGGGAATGGGCTGGGCGAGAACAGGGCTGTGTGATGGGTGGGATGTGCCATGGCAGCAGCATGGTGGCTGTGCTGGCACTGTATGGTTGTCCCCAGGGGCCTGTCCTTGCTGTGGGTGTCTGCATTTGAGGGTGGGAGTGCCTGGGGGATTAAGAACACTCATCTGTTCTGGCTGGAAGACAGGGACCAGCGCTGCCAGCCCTGTACAGTGTGTTGCCCCTCACCCTGCATTTGTTCTTAGAGCCGGGGTGGGGGTGTCATCCATTGATCAGTTGTGGATGGCAACCAGAGCGGGGGCAAGCGGTGTCCCTGTGGCACCCACCAGGAGAGGCTATGGATTGCTGGCATCCAAGGAGGAAGGGCATGAACTGGAGCGGGGACATGGGGCAGCGGTGCGTGGGAAAGGAGGGGACAACGGCTGTCCCCGGTGACCGGCACTCGGGGGGGGGGGGGGGGGGGGGGC
>NDXB01008301.1:0-10000 GCA_002631895.1 Agapornis roseicollis | reverse complement strand
GGGGGGGGGGGGGGGGGGGGGGGGGGGGAGCAGGACTGGCAGGGGGGGCTGCCTGCTCAGACCTACGCAGCACCGCCACCTGCCGTCCGCCCTGCCCGAACACGCTGCCTGCTCTTGCCTGTTCCTGTTCCTGCCTGCACCTGCTGCCTGCTGCCCCTGTCATCTCCTGCCTCCATCCACGTGCAGGCAGGAGCAGGTCTCTCCGCACCCGGTCCCTGGGCTGGGGTCGGGTCAGCCCCGCACGCTGGGGCTCCGGTGCCAGCAGGGATGTGATTCATGTGGGGTGGACCTAAGTGCCCGGAGCCTGCAGGGAGAGATCCCAGCTCCTGGCCCAGCCCGCAGCAGGGGGGGTGCATCAGTGCCAGTGGCAGGAGCATGGTGGGGCTGGGAACTGTGGGACATGGCGGGGAGGACAGTGCAGGAGGAGAGAGCAGCCACTTCAGCACAGTTCAACTTTGTTCAGGCCAGTATAGCCCCGCCCAGCCTCCTTTAGCCTGGTTAAGCTTAATTTGGCCCAGTTCAGAACTATCCAGCCCAGTCTAGCCCACTTTGGCCCAGTTCAGCCTAGCCCACCAAAATCTATTCCAGTTCAGCCCAGTCCAGTCCATTTAGACAAGTTCAGATCTGTCCAGCCCAGTTTGGCCCAGTTCAGCCCACTTTAGGCCAGTTTGGCCTAGATCACACCAGAGTCCCTCCCTAGCATCCCCATAGGCCCCCTTCAGATACTGGAAGGCTGCTATGAGGTCTCCACGCAGCCTTCTCTTCCCCAGGCTGAACAGCCCCAACTCTCTCAGCCTGTCTTCGTATGGGAGATGCTCCAGTCCCCTGATCAACTTCGTGGCCCTCCTCTGGACTTGTTCCAACAGCTCCATGTCCTTTTTGTTTCCTTGAACACACATGTTAAAGGCTAATATTTATTTAAATATGTAACCTGTAAAACCTAAACCAGAATAATAAATACAGTTAAGGCCGCATGCATGGATAATTCAGTGACAAAGGGTAAGTTTCACACCTTTATATATACAATGCAGACTGTTTGGGTTTGTTTTGTTTTTTCTTTTTCCTGTGAAGTAGATCTTCTGTGTGAAAGTAACTGATGATGTTCATTCTGATCCATGTAATGGATGACAGTTTTTTTCAGGATGATGTTGCTATGGGTGCAAATGTGTTAGAATCACTGTTAAAACTTGTGCTTCCGACTACCCTTACCATCATGGTTTTTGGCTATGCCTGTTCTCAGCTGGCTCTGGATATTTATGGAGGCTCAATGCTCAGTTCTGGAACCAGTAAGGATTTATAGAGCTGGCAGAAGAGCACTGCACTTTTTAAAACTGCAGCTGTTACGATTTCTTGAGTCAATAAGGGGTTTTTTTTGCCTGTAAAACTGCTGAAATCAGTGCCTTGGCTTGTCTGAATCCAGAACTCTTGCCTTTGTAGCAGTCCCTTTAATATGTAGTCACATTAAACTAAAATGTACCGAGGAGCTCCAAATAAGTATGGTCAGGTTTGGGGCTCCACCCTCTCGTAGTTTCACATTGTAAGTTGCCTTTGCTTAGCAACTTACTGACTTTCTTAAGGAATTCAATGTATTAAAAGGACGTTTACACAAACTAAACACAACTTTACAAACTATGAATCAGTTCTACATAACCTGGGAGCTCATCTTGCCAAGCAGATAACCTTTCTTCATCAGACACAGGGCACCAGGCCAGACAATGTATTTCATTGTCGTGGCCTCTCAGCCGATGCAGTACTTCTCTTTTCCTGCTGATATCAATTATAACCACCGTGCCATCCTTGCAGCTAAAACCAGAGGTTTAAATTAATGAAGAGATTCCTGGATCCTTTTGGAATAATACCTAAGTCAATTTTCAAGCTCTTTACTAGGATCACCTTTAGTATATTACAGAGAACCCAAATCACAAGCCACAAGGGGACCAGCAGTAGCCTAACGGTCCAGGGGAGCTCCATTTAGCACTGGTGTACCTACAGCTACCTTTCCAGGAACCAGTATATTTGGCTTAAAGAATGACAGCAATTCATTAGTAATACAGCTTCCTGGCAAGTCTAATTAAAAAATTACAGTTTTAAGATACTCCAGCAACCAAACCTGGGCCCTTACACTTACAAATTTCTGTGTCTGGCAGGTCTATCAAATCTAAATGTTATTTCTAGTTTGTTCTATACCAGAAAACCACTTAACCTTACAACTGTGCAGCAAAAATTCACAATAAGGTTCTTGCAGAAAAGAAGAATGGAAAACAAAACCTAATGAATATTTACCCAATTGCCACCAGGTTTTCATGATGAGGAGAACAAGTGAGACAGAAAACTGTCCGAGGCTCTGGGAAGAACTGCTGGCTGTCACTTCTGTTGTACCAGTAACAAACAATGACTCCTTTTTCATCACCAGACACAATCAGATCTTTCACAAGAGGTGACCAGCGCAGCGCTGAGATTGCATTTTGAAGAGAAGAGGATTGAATACATTTCAAAGCTGTCTTCCTACCACCTAACACAGAATACCAGGTAGAAAATAATCTGTAAGTACACCCCAGCATCAGTTGAGTTTGCACTAAGGGGTTTCAGTTCTTCTGGGCATTGGCTGATACGGTGTCCTGAGTAAAGATAATGGTTCGAATGCTGGTTCTCAGTCTGTCTTCTGTGGAACAGTAACTTGCTGAACAGATTTCAAGCAAGCTGGGTTAAGTGCAGTGAGTACACGCTACAAGCACAGTCACTGAGGCTTTGATGGTAACCAACAGCTCATTAAGGTGGTGTAACAACACCGCTGGCCTAAGGCTACAACAAAAGGCTTGCCAGAAGTGTTCAATGTTTTTTATTTCATTGGTTTTGAAATCATCAAATCCCAGGCTGGTTTGGGTTGGAAGGGACCGTAAAGCTCATTCAGTTCCAACCCCCTGCCACGGGCAGGGACACCTTCCACCAGAGCAGGTTGCTCCAAGCCCTGTGTCCAACCTGGCCTTGAGCACTGCCAGGTGTGGGGCAGCCACAGCTTCTCTGGTTAAATTCAGCCCTGGTTACAGCGATATTACTCCGGTCTGTGTGCAAGACCCGAACATCCCTCCCTACCCTGTGCCTTCTTCCACCTCCTCAACCCCGCGGCCCCCAGGGACACCCCACCTGGTGCCGATTGTGCTCCACCACGGGAGCCAGCGCCTCCGTATCCCAGATTTTGACGCTCCCATCGTCGGAGCTGGTGGCTCAGAGGGTGCTCTGCCCCGGGCAGTGGCAAAACGCGAACCCAAAGATCCTTTCCGCGTGCCCGATCAGCTCTCCTGCACCGACAGAGACCGCCATCAGACCCCCATCAGCTCCTCAGCATCCCCTCTCTCCATGGGTCCCGCCGCCCCCCACGTGTCCGAGCGGCAGCTCCCGGCGGAGGCGCGGCCCCGTGGTGCTCGTATCAAAGAGGGAGGCCGAGGGCCCGGCCTCTCGCTATAACGGTACCGTAGAACGCAGGTGCGGCACCGCCGATTTCCAGCAGGCAGACGCGGTGCCTCGCCGCGAAGTCGAAGAGGCGGTCGTCGCTGCTGGCGTCGCTGCAGCGGCTGCTGTACCAGTTGGTTGAGGCGGGTAATACCCGCACCCCTCCTCCTGCCGCCGCCATCGCTCCCCCTCTGCCCACCGCACTGCCGCCAAGCGCCCCGCACGCCGGCGCAAAACAGCGCGCCTCGTCGCGAAGCGAGTGCGACTGCCGTGAAGCGAGGCCGGGAAGATGGCGGCGCGGTGGGTTGTAGGCGCGGGTATGTATGAGGGTTTGAGGCAGAACGCTGGTGTTCCGAGGGTTTTGCCTGCTCGTTCCTCGCTTATTCCTATGCTGGTTCCTTATAGGTAACGCCTGTGTGCGCGGTCTGCTCGGTTGGGCACGGCCGGAGAGGTGAGTGCGGCGCTGACGTGATTCTGGAGCTGCGGGAAATAGGCCGCTCCGTGCCCCTGTAGCGTCTTTCTGTGTGCTTGTGGCACGGTGTGGTGTCTGGTGCAGGTCAGAGGAATGAAGTGCATGTTGCTTCTCTCTGCGTTCTCCCCAGCCGTTGCTTTCCCGTAGTTGCTGGTCTTTCCCCTCAGTCTGGAGGAATGGCAGAGTGGTGCTGGGGGAGCATTGGTTGCTCCTGGCTGTATCCCTGACTTCAGAAGAAAGGCTGGTGTGGGTTCTCAAAGTGCAGAGCTTTGGTCTTTGCTGGAGCCTGTGGGGGTAAATTGGAGTCGCTGCATCACTGAAGGAAGAAGAAATAGGTCTCTGTCTCCTGTGCTTTACTGACCTGCATTTGAACGGTTCCATTCTGATGCTTTACACAATTATTCTAGTCTGTGTATGTCCCACTTGTTGCTTATGCATGATGTTTTCTAGAAAGCTTTATTTCCTGTTCCCATTACTTACCCATCTCTAACGTGGTTTTGTTTGTTGCTTGTCACCATTTGCTTACAAGCATTTGCATCCTGTTCTAACGTTAGGGTAGAGTTACTTTTCATATGAGGCTGGGTTACCTTAGGGTGGGAGGGATGCACGATTCTTTAGTTTGTTAAATGTATTAATGTTCTGTTAACACCAGAAGTTCCTTAGTGATTACATTCAACGACCAAATGATATCCATGCACGTGTCACATATTTCCCTGTATTAGCAGATGATAAGGTGTCTGGTGATGGTAAATTATTGTCCTGATGAGTGAAAATTTTAAGTATTAAGCAAATAAATTGCTTTTGTGAAATATTTGGAGAAACATTCTGTAACATTTAAATCTCTGTGTTCTGCTGCTCCCTACTGAGAGGATGTGAAACCTTTAAGGTGTACAACGGCCTTTTGAAACTGATCAATATGTACTCAAAGCTGTTCAAAACTCAGTCAAACTCACAGCGTCTGGTCTTGAACTCGTGTGTTTCTTGTAGTTAGGAGTGGCTGTCCTGTACTGCTTTATCTGGTCAGCAGATGGCAAAACAGAGCTTGGTTTTTCTTCTGAATCTGAGGTGAGCGACTGAGAGCTGAAGGTTTTTTCTATCGCTGGCTTACATTGATGTGATTGCATTTGGAAAGGAGTTTAGATTATCTTTCCTTTCAAATTTCATAAGGTTTATAAACTTATATTATTTCGTGGATACTAAGTCCACAGTTGGAAAACGAAGTGTTTACTGCCAAAATGTTGTAGGTAATGTGTACTGGATAGTCTTGGAAAGAAGTAAATGGTTTGTGGGAGTAATAAACCCTCCATAAGGACAAAGAGGTGACTACATCCTTGTGTGATAGTCCTGGGATACTGAATGTGGAACTTCATGCTTTGTCCCTGTCACTTACCAAACCACTGTCATGGTTTGCTTTAGGAAGCCTGAGGCTTCTTACTGAGTTAATGTAATGTACATCCTTTCAATGTAAGCTATAGGGGACCTGAACAGCTTTATTTTGTGAGTACTCAAATGTGTCNTGTCATGGTTTGCTTTAGGAAGCCTGAGGCTTCTTACTGAATTAAAGTAATGTACATCGTTTCAATGTAAGCTATAGGGGACCTGAACAATTTTATTTTGTGAGTACTCAAATGTGTCAGTTCTCTTTGTCAGGACAGGTAGGTTCACAAGTTTCCAGATAAACTGGGTAGGGGCAAAGAGCCTTGATGTTCAGCAGGAAACACTGTGGTCTTGTCTTGCAGGTGGCTAGCAGCCAGTAGCCTTTTTCCTCTGTCATGCATCCACACATCATGTACAGCTCTGCAGCAAATTGGAAAGTGGGAGAAAAAGAACAGGGTTGTTTACCCTCCGCAGCTGCCTGGAGAACCTCGCAGACCAGCTGTAAGGATGTCCTGGGGAATTTACTTACCTGTTTGTGTTTGGCAGCTTCTGATTAGATTGTGATTGTCTCTGTCTCTGAATGACTCCACAAGACACTGGTTTGATAGTTTATTCTTCTGTTATTTAAGATTTTAGTTAGTTTGACACACTTACATTGTAAAAGTTAACATCAATTTGAATGTTTCTCATTTCAAAATGATATTGAAGCTTTATGTTGCAAGCGTGTGATGCAAACTGCTGAGGCTTCACTCCATGTAGAAGTCTCTGGACTACAAGGAGGTAGAAGTTACCAAGGATGTGTCATTATACACTGTAGTGACAGTAACTATAGAGGAATGTCACTGTATTGTTGCTTCTGTGCACAAAGATATAAGTGTAACTTTCCTTGAGTAGTGAAACTAGTGGTGCCTTTGATATAGGTACAATAGAGGACATGCTCTTTTCACTTCTTAATTTCTCTGTGTTAGCAGACCTCAGAATATATAATGCATTGCCTGTTGCTGTGGTTTCCCCTTAAATTAAGCTCTTCAGATGTTTTCTGTCATAGCCACTGCTCAAAACATACAATGTGTACTGAAAGGTTCTAAAGGTCTATGGAGAGGGGTGTGTGAGTCAGATGTGGCGTGTTATTGAGGTGTTTTTCTTAGGAAACTGTTTTATATATGCTGTCAGTGGGCTTGTTTCTTCAGTCTGATGCACAATAACTTGTGTTTTACTAAGCCGTAAACTGCAGCAAAGAATCTAAACAGCCTTTTGTTACCTATATGCTCAGTGTAGGGTCTTCTGCTGCTGTTCAAGACAACTTTTGGTAAAGTCAGCATACATACCCTGCTCAGATTTTTTCAATACAGTCAGAATAGGTTGGGTTTTGATAACAGCAGGTTTATGCCTGTTTCCCCCTTTCCCTGGGAAGTACAGCTACCTGTGAACAGGAGCAAGCCTCATAAGTTTTGCTTGAAAACTGAGTGTCCTATGTTTGATCACTGAACGGGTTAACCAGAGCTGCTTTCTCTCTAGCACAACCTGGGAGAATTTTAGGTTAATTCTTCAGTATTTCCTCACTCTCAAGAACTGGTATTTTGAAATTGCATGTTTGTAATTGTTCATAAGGAATTAATGTACTGTGGCCTCTGTTAGGCTACAAAGTCTTTGCATCTCAAAAGGATAGGGGGTTTTTGGACATGTGCTTTTCTGGCCATGAGCATTTATTGCTTCTGTGGACATTATGGCCTAGGACATAGAAATACTGTGCTGGCTAATACAGTGTATATGAAAATGCAGTTATCAACAACTCCGATATTAAATCAGTTTTTAACTTGTTCATAACAAATGCCACCTCGTTTTTTTAAAAAAAATATTGATGTTAAAACTTGCTAGTTTTAATCCCTCTTAGCACAGTAATAATAATGTTAACTGGGTCTTTGAGACAGCTCTTCATGCCAGGCAGACTTGAAGCCTTCTTCACTTTTGAAGAGCTAATGAAGTTTACTCTGGAATATTGTTTAGTTGCTGTTCCAGTAAGTTGACTTGACAGCAAGAGTGGTATTTTTAAGACTGAATGGGCAAGTCAGTCCTAGACTGCTTCAAAACATGGGGAGGAGGAAGTGAAGAGAGGATGAAAAAAAGTTTGTGGTAGTCTAGCTACTTCTCTTTTTTTAATGCTTTCAGCTTCAAAAGTATGCCTGATTTGGGGTGTTCATGGTATAGTAGAAGTCATATTATTCTATTCTTAGTAAGAACATAGTGTAAGACTTACATGCTTCATTCTTGTTTTCACAGCAAAATTACTGATCCTTCCACTTCTTTTTTTGCATCTAGGAAATATATCACTGTCGGAGGGAGATAAAATACAGCAAAGATAAGATGTGGTACCTGGCAAAACTGGTAAGCAAGAAGTGCTTTGTACTGTATTTGTTAGAACACCAAATTTCAGTGCTGTATTTGCCTTAACAGCCTTGTTCAGGCACAGTCTAATCAGCATCTCTGTAATAGAGTCCTGGGGAAGAGCATGCATTTGTGCAGGCGAGTGGCTGCGTGTGTTTGGTTTAGCTGCTTTATCCTCCTACACTTTCAAATGTGTACCCAGGATCAGGTGCAGATGTGCACTGTGGAAGCATTTTTGTGTTTGCTTCCACCTAGTAGTAGCTGGCGAGGGGAGCTTTGAAGGATAGTAATGGACTGGCTTTCTCTTTAAAGAAAAGAAAATTAAATATTTAGCTCAGAAGTTCTGTATTTAAGATATTACATTGAAGAAATGGTAATTAAAGAAACGCTTTTGATTTGCTTTTTATAATGGCAAAATAATTTCAATACTGTCTTCTGGGTAAGAAAAGGGAAATGTTTGTAATTGCAGAAGGTAACTTTAACACTTTGATTGCAGATAAAAGGGATGTCCATTGATCAGGCTCTGGCTCAGCTGGAATTCAGTGATAAAAAGGGAGCAAAGGTGATCAAAGAGGTAAGCCATAGGATTCTTTAACATTCCTAGTTTCAAGAAAACTTTCAGATCAATACCATCACCAGAAGTTTGGAGATGTTTCTGTTTCTGTGTTTTTCTGTTTCTATTAAGCCAATTGGGAGCACAGTCAGACAATGCCTTTGTAGCAGTCATGTAATGTTGTGACTTAGGAATATGCTGAGGTCTCTTGTGATGCTGGTTTAACTTGTAATAATAATAATAAAACAATAATAAAACACTGGGTAGCAATGCTTGGTGTTAACTTCATGGTAAACAATGCAGAATCCTTATGCTAACAGTTGCTACATGTATGTGCTTTGGTTCTTAAAGTTGTGAGAGATGAAAGATAACCATCAGGGAAGGTTCTGTAAAGGCATGAAAGCTTTTCATAGACTGTAGTTACCAGGAGTGTCAAATCACTCATTTTCTTGGCCAAAGCATTGAGTTCTGGCATCAGAATGACCAAGTAGGATACTGTATTAGCTGAAAATGTTGAATGGCCTGAGCTCATTTTGCCTGTCATGGAACTTGATTCCAGTCTGATGTGTAATAAGACAAAGGTCCATGGATGGAAGGCTGACACATGCTAGTAGAAACCATCTTTTCCACTCCCTTTCCTCCCCAAAAATGTAATAAAATTGTCCTGCACCTTTTTCGGTCTATACACAAAGAATACATTTATGTGCAAGATATTTGCCTTTTAACAATATAGATCTCCAAGGCACTTACAGAAAAAGCATTCTATAAGTCTGCAATTTGTGCCATGTTATCTGGAGATCAGAAATAGCATTGCTTAAATTACTGCTCAGCATTTCCATTTCTTTTCCTTTTGTTGCAGGTTCTGTTGGAAGCGCAGGAATTGGCAGTAAAAAAGCATAACGTGGAATTCAAATCAAATTTACATATAGGTACTTTTTTCCTCCCTGTTCTTTCAAGTGAGGTTTTGTTGCTTTAAATCAGCAAGTGATAGAGGATAGTTACTAGTACATTTGGCTTTACCAAAACATGAAAGGCACGTGTACAGAAGTTAGTGTGGTGGTTGAGCCTTCAACCATCACTTTCTTATAGTTGGTGTCTGACTGGTGTTCTTCTGACACCTGGATGCATTGTTTTTGAAGATATATTCATCTTAAAATTGAGTATCTCCTCTGTATGTGAACAGAAAGTCCTGAAGAGGAAGATGATTGACATGATCATGAAACACTAGACAACAGGAAGCAAAGAGTTACTACTTCTTATTGTTGGCAGTAGATGTAGATGCTGGAAGCTTTGCCCATGGCTTGGTACTTCTAGATTGCAGGTTCAGAACCTAAACTTCTGTTTGAAGCAGTGTAAATGGATATTGACAGTAGTTTTCTTTATAAAAAGGCTTTGCCCTAGATGACTACAGGATAAGTTTGTAATAACTACAGTGCTGTCTAAAAGATGTTAGAGACATGTTTACTTGTAGGTGGTTTTAGTCCCAAAGGGGAGAAAAATCCCATCTTTCTAAATATGGCATAAATGTTATTAAGCTGACCTCTTAAGCTACAAGTAACCTGGATTGGAGAGCAGATTTGATTAGAATTCTTTGGAGCCTTCCAGGCCTCTGCCATAAGAAGGTTTATCTGCTAGTGCAGGACTGGATGTGTAGATAATGAAAATACTCATGATGAATGCAGTAAATGGAGAAAGGAGAAAAATGAATTCTGTAAGAGTTCTGCAGGAATTCATGAGACAAATTGCTGAAAAGCAGTGAAATT
>NDXB01008299.1:47994-67911 GCA_002631895.1 Agapornis roseicollis | reverse complement strand
GGGAAGGTTTGTGGGTGGGTTTTTTGTTTTTTTTTTTTTTTTTTTTTTTTTTTTTTACCCTAAATTGTTCTTCTGACACAGATTTCAGGCTTTCTTACAAATCTCTCTACAGAGACTGGTATTTAACGTAGAGTGAGCTCTTAACTGTTATTCCAGCATGAGCAATAATCTATGTATGGGCTCAAAACTGATTTAATATTTTAGTGTAATACTGCACTATGTAGGGTGAAAGCATGACATCTCAAAGGGTATTGTTGTGGGGAAATGAGCACAGCCAGGAGAAAGAAAGCAAGTCTACGTAAAAGAACAGTAAAAGAACAGAAAGAAAAATTTCAGGTTCTGTGTGATTCTATTTTATATGTCTTTCTGGTCTGTTGGAGAGAGTGTTGAGAAAGATTTGGAGAGTTCAGTACAGACATGGTATTCAGGATCTATCAAGACACTTGTGGGAATAATAAAGAGTGCAAGGAAAATTGTTTTTTCTTTTTGCAGTGCAGTTTTAAACTGGAATATATTTCTCTGTTGCAGTGCTTTCCTCTGAAGCAAATGGCTAATGGTTTTCTAATACTGCATCTGAAAAAAAAATTAATAAAAATAGGGAGATTGGGGCATCCTTAATGGGACAAGGTGCCCTTATTTTCCGTGATAACTTATTGTAATCTACCTATTGTTGTGAATGCGTTTTTAGTAATGTGATTTTTTGGACTTCTTAATTGAGTTTCTCACCTTAGAATGGTTTTGTTATGCCTCTGGAAGTTGAACAAGAAATCATCTCAAACTGAAAAAAAAAAATAATTGGAATATAGGTGTTAGATATCAAGTTCTTAATTTCTGTTGTGTGTGGTATTTCCCAGCCAGATAACAAATTTTAGTTTCCTTCATGTCTCTAGAAGGTCTACAAATGCCATACTGTAGCAACCTCCAGATAGCTTATTTCATCCATGCCTTTTGTAAAGGTCTAATACTACTTCCTCAGGAAGACAAGGAATAATTTGGTTGAAGAGAGTGGGAGGACCGTGGGATTTGCATTCCTTTAAAACTGTCCCAAATACTGAATTCTATTAAAACAGGCAGTGAAGATTTTTTTTTTTGTGTGTGTGTACGTATGTACTAAAACCAGCTTGTGTGGTCCTGTGATTTGTGCTTGGGTTTTTAGAGAGCACGCAATCCTACTATTGTAGACTCATCTCATGAGATATATCACAGTGCATGGGAGTGATGGCTTCATCTTGATTTTATAGATGCTTTTGCTGGAATTAAGGTTAGTATAGTTTCTTTGGGAAAGCATAATTATAATGATGAGTGCAACAAAGACTGGAAGCTTTTCTTGTTACAGCAAGTTAGTGGTAGCAGTGATGTGAATAAGCCCTTGTTTCAGGTAAAGTTTGGGATAAGATAAAGGTGTTAAATAATGTTGAGGACGGAATTGTTTTGGTTTTGTGTTGTTTTGTGGTTTGGGTTTTTTTTTTTCCACATCTGCATACAAAATTAAAATGCAGATATTTCTGATAAAAAGAAGTAACAGTTTGTCCCGAAGAACTGAATCTCATGAACTTATCCTTGAAGAAGTGATCTTTCTCACTTACTCAACATTTGTGAGACTGCATCTTGTGTATCATGTCCAGTTTTGAGCTCACCAGAAAGATGCTGACATAGTCATGTGAATCTGTGACTCCAATGGGGAGTCCCAAGCTAAGGAGGGACTGAGGGGATCAGCTAGCTAACTGGATCCAGACTTTTGGAAGTGCATGGCAATAGCATAAGAAGCAACAGATATAATTTGGAAGAATGGAAAATTTTAATTACTTATAGGGAAAATAAGTCTTCTGGGAGAGTGGTAAAATACTGGAAGAGGTTGTGTCCTGGGTTCAGCTGCAACAGAGAGGTTGTGTGACTTCCATCCTTGGAGGAGGTCAAGACTAGATGAGATATGTCTGTCAGCAGCCTGCTGTAATTAGACTTGTTTTGACCTGTGAGTTGTTGACCACCTGAGTCCCCTTCCAACCTTGGTTGTTCCATGGTTACAGAGATGAACTTGTGGATTGCAGGAGGGTTTGCCACATGGAGACATTAGTGTTTAATCCCCAAACCTGTGTAAAAATGTGTGCCTTGAGGCTTGTAGCATGTACTCTGAGGCTTGCATCAGACCTGAGGAAAGAAATTATTCTGTGCCTCTTGCTTGGCTTTTTGACTGACTGTGTTTATTGTATCAGTAATGTAAAACTGAAGTGAGCAGAAGATTGGCTGACCTAGAAAGACTGATCTCTGTCAGATGTTTTAATTTATAAAACTCTTATTTCTGAAACTGTGTACCTGTGCATGAAGATACTTTTCTAATACTAAATAAAAGACTATAAGCCTTTGTGGAAAAAATAGCTGCGCAGCATTTTTTTTTCCTGGCTAGATGAATATTTGAGACCATAGTATTAAATTAGTAGATGTAGTGCCGGTGAGAATTTGTGTGTCTGTACTAGTATGCAAACAAACACCCAGGGTAGTTGCTGATGTGACTAGCTTCTCTTAGGTTCGATTGTGTGCTATTGAGAAGTCAGTTTGGATAAAGTGTGAAAATCTTGCACTAGTATTGGGACTGCCATTTCAGATTTAACTGCTGATAAGCCTTAAATGCTGTAAGTGTTATAAATGTATGCAAGTTCACTTCTTGTTATTATAACTACTTGAATGATAGGTCATATTGTGTTTTCCTGTCTTAATCATACAGCAGAAACGTTGTTTTCCTAAATGTTATGCTTTCAATTTGTTGGGGCTGGGGAGAACTTAATTATCTATTGACTTCAGTTTATCTTGGAGGAACATAAAACATTGGCCCACCTTCAGTAAGGTAAAAAATAAGAAAAGGTTTTTTCTTTTTTTTTTTTTTTCTTTTTATTCATTAGGAAGGCACTCCTAGAAAAATAACTGCAATAACCAAAATAACTTCCCAGGGAAGTGGTGAAATCGCCATCTGTGGAGGTGTTCAAAGAATGTGGAGATGAGACCCTTAGTGACATGTTTGAGTGGTGGTCTTTGCAGTCCTGGCATAAAGGTTGGACTTGATGAACTTAAAGGTCTTTTCCAACCTGCTTGATTTTATGATTTTTTTTCATTTAAAAGTATAGTCTTGAAGAATACTTATAGTTGACAAAGTAAGAGTTGAAAAGTTTAGAAAGTAACAGGACTTAATATCTGTAAAAATAAATGAGAGCAAATTCTAAAGTATATCAGGAATGCTTTTAGAGGTATAAAGCCTAGAAATTTACTTGTTAGTGAACCACTAAAGACTTAAACTGTGTTTGGAAAACTTATTGTGAAACACATCTAGTAACTAAGTGTGCAGTTAAGGAATTCTCTGTCAAAACGCTGTACACCTAAAAGCTACCGAACATACTAGATAAAGTAACATTTGGTTTAAGGTAACTTAAGGTAAGCTGACAGAAAAAAGTATATTCTCAGTAGGATTCAAATTGTCAGCCATATGTAGTAAACCTAGCCTTATGGCATCATTCACTTGATTAAAAAAAAAAAACCAACCCAACCAACAACAACAAAAAAAAGGCACACAAAAAAAACCCAACCAACCAAAAAACCACAACGACAAACCCCAAACAACACTTAAACGTTATGAAGATTTCCACTTTTTGTGTAGGTGTAGCAAGTGTGTCTTAACAAAGGAAGATCTAATTTGTTGGGAGCTACTAGTTGCAAACTGAAATATTTGACAGTGCCTGCCAACAAGAGCAAATGTGTGAGTAGGAATATAGGAATACACTCCAGTGTTGAAGTCTGGTTTGTAAAACAAGTTTCCCCTTTTTTAGGGAAAGAAAAAAAAAGCTTGAACTGTGAATTTCATTCCAATTTTGGTACTAAATACTTGGTCCTTTTACCCATGCAACAGTCTGAGAGCAAAGCAGTACAAGGGAAAGGGCTGGAGGCAACAGTAGCATTACCACAGAATAACCTAGCAGCTTAAAGCAGTTGCCTGTGTGGAGTTTTCACTGCTGTAGTTTCTGTAGTGCTGATTTCTGTCATCCTTCAGAGTAAATGTGACTGGTTTTGAGAGTGGAGGCATACCCCAGAGCAGAGGGGTATTCTGTGTTTTTCCATTTTATTCCATATAGTTGGCAGGAATCTTTGATGAAAATAAGCAACTCATGGAAGCGGTCTTCCACGTTACTTTTTTTTTTTATTTAAAAAAAAAGGGGGGGTGGGGTGGAGACCACAAAAAAAGGCTGCTAGTAGCATTTCTGCAGCGTGTGTTGTGTGTGCAACAACAACCTACAAAGTTTTAACAAGCATTTGGCAAGGTTGTACTTCAGCATAAATAATCCTTTCAAGGTGTTTACATAAAGCCTGCCCAGTTCATCTTACTTTGTTCTTTCTGGCAGCATGAAATGAAACAAACTCTTTAATACAGTGTTAGGGTTTTCCTGGGGTAGCACCATAATCAGTATTCTTACTGTGCACTGTGCATGTTGCACTTGTAGCATCTTCTCCTTAAACCTATCATGCAAGGTATATACCCAGATGCCTGTGATAAATCCTGTATGTTGCCTACAGCAGAATCTGCAAATGTTCCTGTGTTCAAGCATGGCTCCTGTCGTCTCACAAAACTTGACTCTCTCTAATGCTTTGGAGGTTAAGCATGGCTCCCTTCAGTCTGAGAGTGTTTGGCTTCTTGTGTGCTCCTTTGCATCTACTATTTTGATTTGTGTGCTCCTTTGTATCTACCATCTGATTTTTCTCCTGCAGTTGAGTATATTAATGTGATGATGCTCTTCTGTGTACATGTGGGCAAGGCAGTACAGGAGAGAGAGACGTAGGTGAGCTTACTCCTGCTTTTTTGAACTGCATGCTTAGGTGAACTCTTGACTTTTCCTTATAGTCTCCACTTAGATATGCAGTATGTTCTGCTCCAAAGGTCATGGCTCACTTTATTGTAAGGCTTGTTGAAACTGTAAGAGTCTTAATACTGCATGCTTCTTCCCCACCCTCCAGGAAAAGAAATGAATCACGAAACTGTAGATGCCTTCTTTCTTGATCTCTAGAACTGAACTTGCTGCTCCTTGGCAGCAGCCTTGGAGCTCACAGCATGTAAGCCTTCATTTGAAGGCTGGTGTGCAGATTCATGAGGTATTCTTGGAAAAACCAACTGGCTTGTGTATAAGATGTGGCTATTATAATCAATTCGAGAGTATTTGTAATCATTGTATCCTTTATGAGAAGTCTGTGGAATTGCATTCAGATAGGGTAGCATAGAGGTTTCTAAGCTTTTGTCATGGTAGCTGACATGAGAGTATAAGGGTGTATAAATGCATTCATAGAATGACACTGGGAGGTGAAATTGGTTAGAGTGTCTGTTGAGTCAATACAAGTATTCCCAAAAGGGCCATTCTCAGTGAAATGGTTTTGACCATGTGGGGTAACTTGTTTAGTTTTAACATTTGTCACAAGCAGAGGCAACTCTAAAGACCTGGAAAAAATTGGCATACTTCTTATTAAAATTGTTTATAGATTGGGGTTTAGTTGGGTTTTGGTGTGGATGTTTGTTGGTTGGGTTTTCCCCAGTAGCTATTTTTTGGTGTTAGGTAGCCTCAGGTACACCCTCAGGAGGTAGCCTTTCATCTCTTCCAGACGAACTGCCAGTTACATGGGAAAGACATTAAAACCTCTGATGTGATCTCTATTTATTAGATGCTAGGTAATTTGTTAAGTCCTCACTACAAGTTTTCTGTTGCTACTAATCGACTACTAGTAGACACCACAAATAGCAGGTGCAGTGTATACCTGCTCCTGAATTGCTGCTATCCAAAGGCTGGTCTGTCAGTGTGAGGACACCAAATTCAACTTTTAATTCATTAAGTTGAAATTGTAGTAACAGGAGCTTTGGTGCATGATCTTTCTCAGATCTAGATCTAATGAAATTCTGTGGTTTCATGAATTGGAGACATAGTAATACAGTTAAGCAATCCTGAGAGTAATAAAGAGGCTTTTCCTCTGCAGCCTTGGCTCATTGAGTCTGTTGATTGTCATGTTGCTGCTGCCCCTCCTATCTACCCAACAGCTGCTGGTTCTTGTTTGCTGAGATCTATTGAACAAGTTTGCAGAACAGTGCTGTAAAGACTGTTGGGGTCTAATAAATAAGCTTCTGCAAACCATTATGTTTCCAACCTAGATCAGTTCAGCATTGGAGCGACGCTGTGCTGAAAATCTGATTAGCCTTAGTTGTGCAAGCCGGAGCATGATGCAGATGGCTCAGAGTGGGAATATGGCAGGGGCAGTTCCTTTGGCTGGCAGTGTTCCTGAAGGAGACAGTGTATGAACCTGTAGCCTGTGTTAAAGCTTTAGATTGTCATCATCTGAGCTGCAGTGTGATAAGCAAGTGTTCTACACCTGTTCCAAAGCATGGTAGTTTTTTAACTTAAGCCCCCACTGGACACTGTGTGTTTTAAAAACTGCTTCAGCATTAAAACCGGTCCCAACATGCTGCAAGTTAGTTATCTGCATTTGGGCTAAATGCTGCTGCCAGTAAAAGAGAAGTTTCTACTGTGTCTCTGCTGTGTAGTTTTCACACTTGAAGCAATTCTGACCAATTGACCAAATTCCCAGTGACCAAATTGAGGATTTGCTCTGATTAAAACTTGATCTGAATGTCTGTATTGGCAAAGGAAGGAGGCAGAAATAAGTATCAGGAGAGGAATGTGCTGGTGCATACTCGGTGACTATGTAGCTATGTAGAAGACCTTTGCTTCTGAAAAATGACTTTCAGGGTATTAATGCTAGGCTTGCAATACAGACTTGCTCCAGCATATGAGCAGGTGTCACTTTCCAGATAACACAGTGTTTGGTGAGGCCAGAAAGTATGTGTGCCTTTATTGATTCATCAGCTGTTACAGGGGTTAGGACAATGTTGGCAACTAATCAAACTCTTCTTTTTGCATACCAAATGATGGTATGTGAGTTGCAAGATGACTTTTAGTCTGGATTTTATGCAGAAAGCTTTGCATTGTTCTATGTGCTGACTTACATGCAATGTTGAGACTGTTTATACAATGAGTTTTTTGTCTGGTGCCATGTCCTCCTCATGGACGAGTACAATGTTTACATCACTATCTTTAGGCAAACAGTTATAGAGACACACAGTTTATGCTTGTTTTGTTAAAGTAATACAGGCTTACAAAGTTGAGCCTATTTTGCTATTCTCCAGTTACTTTTTCAGTTCTCATAATCCTTAAAATACATTGTTTAAATTAATAACACTATCCATTTATATTTTGTTTTTTCCCTGTAGTGAGCCTGGGAACCCTCACTGTTCTGTTAGTTATGCCTACCTAGTTCTTGATGAAGGGGAAGGCAGGGTTTATTTATTTTGGTTGGCCTGGATATAAGCAGTGCTCTCTGTACTTTTGCAAGCTAAAGAACTTTAACAAGATGTTAAATGGCACTAAGTTGGTGATTTTGGTTATATCAACAACTTAGCTGCCTATGGAAACTGACAGCGTTTATTAGTCAGGGCTAACCCTAGCTGAGAGTATTTTGAGTATTTGTAGCTGATTGGAGGGCCAGGGGCTACTCTGAATGTCTTATCTATCATTTCCTGAATGGGTATCTCACAACAGCCTCTCTTTGAATTTTTACTACAGGTGAATCATATTGTTCACAATGGAGGATTATACAAAAGGCCTTTCAATGAAGCTTTTGAAGAAACGCCAATGCTGGTTGCTGTGCTGACCTACGTAGGCTATGGTGTTCTCACTCTTTTTGGGTATCTGCGAGATTTCATGCGGCAGTGGAAGATTGAGAAGTGTCAAAATGCAACAGAAAGAGAAGAACAAAAGGTAACCACTTGGAAATAATGTGGCTGAAGCTATAACTTGAACATTTCTCTGGGGAGCAGTGTTGTTCAAAGTTTCTTGCTGTTTTCCTTGTCTTATTAATGCTCTGAATACTATGCTAGCACTGCTGTCATTAAACAAAATAGTGTTTCTTCTAGTTAGATTGTTTTTTGGCAGAGCAGTTCCCTCATCTAGTTCACTGCAAAGCTGCATCAACAGTTGTATCAACATGCTGAGAGATGCCCCAGTTGCAGAAACAAGGGTTTGGGGAAAAGAGACTGTATATGCCAGCATCAGCAGATAAAGAAAAGTGTATCAAAGGATCTGGTTTGAGTTTGACAGCAGCAGGAGGTTTGCTGATGCTGTTTGGGTGGCTGTGTTTTGATTTGGAAATATGCTATTAATTCTCTGTAGCCTAAGCAGTTGCAAAGAAAAGCTTGTGGATGAGAACCAGAGCTGGATGACTTTAAATTCATCTGGAGTCCAGAATACCAGCAGGTTAGCTGGTGAATAATCTGAGGTGCTGACTCCTCACTCACTGATACCAATTAAAAAGAATTCATTCATAAAAAGACCTATTCACAAAAGCTTCTGTCATGAGAAGAAAATTCTTGCCTCCTTCAACAGTAAATCTGGAATGAATAATACTAATTTTGAGTAGATGTAAAATAGTTTTAAAGGCCTTTATTCCCCACAGGGATTAATTACTGTTAGGAAAGCTACTGTTTAAACTTGCAGTTTGCAAGCTATTTCCTGTGAACTCTTGATGTGACCTCTCCTATAACAGTGTGAATACCAGTGAGCTTTGCTCCAAAGGTGAAATGACTTACTCTTGCTGACCAGGGTTCTGTTTTACTCTATTGTTTTGGGTGCCAATCCGGCTTCTAAAATGTTAAGGGGGGTTGTTTTCCAGTTGCTGGTTTCTGTTTCTCTGTGCAGCCACACAAGCAGTAGGCTGGCAGAAAGTAGCAGAGTGTGAGAAGGACATCTCACTAATGCAAACAAAAAATCAGGAGCCGGGGTGGGAGTGGTCAAAAAAAATGGAAGCCTTGAAAGCCTTTTTTTTTTTTTTTTTTTTTTTTTTTTTTTTTTTTTTTTTTTTTTTTGAAGCAACACTGAAGTAAACTGGAGTCATTTTAACAGTAGATTAGCTAAGATGCAGTAAACTATCCAGTGCCTGAAATTACTTCACAGTAGCTTCTCTCAGTGCACATTGTGAGGTCGAATTAAGCTGATTCATTTTAAGGTACTTAATATCAAAATAGAAGCATAGAATCATAGAATGGTTAGGGTTAGAAAGGACCTTAAGATCATCTAGTTCCAACCCCCCTGCCATGAGCAGGAACACCTCACACTAAACCATGTCAACCAAAGCTCTGTCCTGCCTGGCCTTGAACACTGCCGGGGATGGAGCATTCACAACTTCCCTGGGCAACCCATTCCAGTGTCTCACCACCCTAACAGGAAAGAATTTCTTCCTTATATCCAATCTAAACCTCCCCTGTTTAAGTTTTAACCCGTTATCTTTTGTCCTGTCACTACAGTCCCTAATAAAGAGTCCCTCCCCAGCATCCTTGTAGGCCCCCTTCAGATACTGGAAGGTTGCTGTGAGGTCTCCACACTTCTTTTCTCCAGACTGAACAGCCCCAACTTTCTCAGCCTGTCCTCATATGGGAGATGCTTCAGTCCCCTGATCATCCTTATGGCCCTCCTCTGGACTTGTTCCAACAGTTCCATGTCCTTTTTTTGTTGAGGACACCAGAACTGCACACAATACTCAAGGTGAGGTCTCAGGAGAACAGAGTAGAGGGGCAGGATCACCTCCTTCGACCTGCTGGTCGCGCTTCTTTTGATGCAGCCCAGGATATGGTTAGTTTTCTGGGCTGTGAGCGCACACTGCCGACTCATGTTAAATTTGTCATTGACCAAAGCATTCTCATAGGAGTTTAATGAGTAATATGTTGGGGTTTTTTTATTAGTTGAAAGTACAGGAGCTTAAATTTACAGTATTTGCAAAACTGAGTTCTAGGATCTGGAAGTAAAAGTCTTGGATCCCTTTTAACAGTTACAATATCGAAGTAAGGATTGCTGGCTAAATCTCAGTTTGAAATTTGATGTGTTTTATAATGTCACTTGAGATACTATGGTTTATATCACCTGAGAACATGACACCCTTGTATTTTTTTGTGTAAAAGCTAGAAGTTGGTACAGAAAAGAACAGTCAAACAGTTGGAAAAATCTACTAAGACATTACAAGAAAGGTTTAAATACTGGTCTGTACTCACGGCACTTGAGTATTAGGAGGACATAACGGAAGTGTTGGTGCAGTTACTCTATACTGCTGTCATTAGATTTCCCTTGCACAGTTCTTGTGGAATGCTTGTTCTGTTACCAGTATGTAAGGTGCAAGACTACTTACAGTAGCCCTTTTCTGTGAGAGCAGTCATGGTTGACATGTCAGTGTACAAAAGGAGAACATCAGGCAGTAGGTCTAATTTGGGAATATATTATTGATATTAGGCTCTTGGAAAAAATAGTCACAGAGGATGCTGAAATATAGAGGTTGTTAGTAACTCATTATCCTTGTTTTAAAAGAAAATTAGCCTTGAATTTTTTTACAAATTAACTTAGCATTGCATCTTACCCTGAAAACAGTTGCTTAATTGCACCTCCCGGACTGATGAATTTGAAACCCTTTGTGTGTTGGTGTCGTGGTTTAAGCCCAGCCAGCAACCCAGAACCACACAGCTGCTTGCTCACTCCCCCACTTCCTCCCCTGGCCCTGGAGAGATGGGGAGAAGAATCTAAAGAAAGTAACTCTCACGAGTTGAGATAAGAACAGCCCAGTAACTAAGGTATAACCACTACTGCTACCACCAATAATAATAATGATAAGGGAAATAACAAGGGAAGAGAACTGCACACCACCCGCTGACTGATACCCAGCCCGACTTGAGCAATGATCTTGCCCTTCCGGGTAACTGCCCCTGGTTTATCTACAGGGCATGGCGTGCTGTGGTATGGAATACCCCTTTGGCTAGTTTGGGTCAGGTATCCTGTCTCTGCTTCCTCCTGCTTCCTCCCTGGCAGAGCATGAGACTCAGAAAGTCCTTGGTCAGAGTAAACATTACTGACCAACACCTAAAAACATCAGTGTTATCAGCGCCGTTCCCAGGCTGAAAGACAAAACCACAGCACTGCACCAGCTACTAAGAAGGAGAAAAATGACTGCTACTGCTGAACCCAGGACAGTATCCACCCCTTATTCCATCCCATTCACGTCATGCTCACATCCCACATTTTTCAATATACCATCACTCTTGTCTCATATATATATGTATATATACTGATCCACAAACACACAGTGATCATTCCTTAGTGCGTGGACCAATCCCTGTAAAGCTGCTGAGTTCATCTGGTCCATGATGTTAGGCTCTATCTCTTGTAACAGTTTTTCAGAGCAGAGGAGGCTGTTTGGAGTGTTGGATCATTGCCTGCTGATGATACTGCAGAACTCGTCAGGTTTTGTCAAAGTTCATTCTTTGTTCAGATGACGGTTGGAGGGAAGTCAGGGCTGGTCACTGGTGACCTGAAGACATCTAGTTGGTAGGCTAAAAAAGTGCTACACAGCAGGCAACAGCATACAATTGAGTTCATTGGCTGTTTTCCCCTAAAATCAAATCCCCTTGAAGTACACATTGGACTTCCCCGTTTTCCCACATTACTCACCAAGTATATCTGGGTCCCTGAGCAAAAGCAATCCCACGAGTGGGTTTGCCTTTACCTGAAGCAGGAATGACCCAGACTGTCTTCCCCAGCAAATTCTTCATGTGCACCACAGGAACTTTATCCCCTTCTGCAGTATGTAAAAGTTCTGACTGGGCTGGGCCAGCCCTGTTGGCAGATCTTCTGGTGTTGACCAACCAGGAGGCTTTTGGTAAATGTGTACCCTAATGTTTGAAAGTCCCACCACCCATTGCTCTCAGTGTAGTTTTGAACAGCCCATTGTACCGTTGAATTTTCCCAGAGGCAGGTGCGTGGTAGGGGATGTGATATACCCACTCAATGCTATGCTCTTTGGCCCAAGTGTCTGTAAGGCTGTTCTGGAAATGAGTCCCATTGTCTGATTCAGTTCTCTTCGGGGTGCCCTGTTGCCACAAAATCTGTTTCTCAAGGCCCAGGATAGTGTTCCGGGCAGTGGCGTGGGGCACAGCGTATGTTTCCAGCCATCCAGTGGTTGCTTCCACCATGGTAAGCACATGGTGCTTGCCTTGGCGGGTTGGTGGGAGTGTGATATAGTCAATCTGCCAGGCCTCCCCATATTTGTACTTCAGTCATCATCCTCCATACCAGAGAAAGCTTTAACCATTTGGCTTGCTTAATTGCAGCACACATTTCACAGTTGTGAATAACCTGGGCAATAGCATCCATTCTTAAATCCAGCCCTTGATCACAAGCCTATCTGTATGTTGCATCTCTACCCTGATGGCCTGAGGTGTCATGGGCATACTGGGCCAAAAATAATTCACCCTTATGTTGCCAATCTAAGTTCATCTGAGCCACTTCAATCCTAACAGCTCTATCCACTTGCTGGTTGTTCTGGTGTTCCTCAGTGGCCCGACTCTTGGGTACATGGGCATCTACATGGCATACCTTCACCACCAGGTTCTGCACTCAGGCAGTGATATCTTGCCCCGGTGCAGCAGCCCAGATGGGTTTACCTCTGTGTTGCCAGTTGCTCTGCTTCCATTGCTGTAACAACCCCCACAGGGCATTTGCCACCATCCATGAATCAGTATAGAGATAAAGTACTGGCCACTTTTCTCATTCAGCAATGCCCAGGGCCAGCTGGTTGGCCTTCACCTCAGCAAATTGACTCGATTCACCCTCTCCTTCAGCAGTTTCTGCAACTTGTCGTTGAGGACTCCATACAGCTGCTTTCTAACTCCAATGCTTTCCCACGATATGGCAGGACCCATCAGTAAACAAGGCGTACTGCTTTTCACTTTCTGACAGTTCATTATATGATGGGGCCTCTTCACCACGCATCACCTCCTCCTCTGGTGACATTCCAAAATCTTTGCCCTCTGGCCAGTCCATGATGACTTCTAGAATGCCTGGACGACTGGGATTTCCTGTGCGAGCTCGTTGTGTAATTAGTGCAGCCCATTTACTCCATGTAGCATCAGTTGCGTGATGTGTAGAGGAGACCCTGCCTTCGAACATCCAGCCCAGCATGGGCAACTGGGGTGTCAGGAGGAGCTGTGCTTCAGTGCCAATCACTCCTGAAGCAACTTGAACCCCTTCATAGGCTGCCAGTATCTCTTTCTCTGTTAGGGTATAGCTGGCCTCAGATCCTTTATATCCCCAACTCCAAACATCAAGGGGTCGACCTCAGGTTTCCCCTGGTGCTTTCTGCCAGAGGCTCCAGGTCGGACCATTCTCCCCGGCTGCGGTGTACAGTACATTTTTAACATCTGGCCCAGTCCGAACTGGTCCAAGGGCCATTGTATGAACTATCTCACGTTTGATTTGCTCAAAGGCTTGTTGTTGCTCAGGGCCCCATTTGAAATCATTTCTTCTGGGTCACGTGATAAAGAGGGTTTACAATCAAACTGTAATTCAGGGTGTGCATTCTCCAGAACCCTACAGCACCAAAGAAAGTTTGCGTTTCTTTCTCATTAGTTGGTGGAGACGTTGCTGTTACCTTGTTGATCACATCTGTGGGGATCTGGTGACGTACATCTTGCCATTTTATTCCCAAAAATTGAATCTCCCATGCGGATCCCTTGACCTTACTCCATTTTATGGCAAAACTGGCATTTAGCTGGATTAGGATTATTTTCCTCCCTTTCTCAAAGACTTATTCTGCTGTATCACCCCACACAGTAATGTCATCAATGTGTTGCAGGTGTTCTGGAGAATGCACATGCAAATTACAGTTTGATTGTAAGCCCTCTCTATCATGTGACATGGAAGAAAACTGCACCAGCTACTAAAAAAGAGAAAAATGACTGCTACTGCTGAACTCAGGACAGTTGGTCATGGCTTGCAGTAAAGAGATGCTTGTATTCTGGGTTTTTTTTGTACATAGCTAGTAGGACATGCTAGTGAATATTGTGTAAGAATGAAAACTAGGAAATCCCATTTAAAAAGTTTTGATGTTAAAAGGAATTTCAGCCTAGTGTACATCACCCCAAATCACATTTCTAGCGCTTAAGTTGGAATAGGTGTTTCCAATATTGGACAAATAAAGAGTGATCATGTGAAGTCTAGAACATACAGTACTTTTTTCCTCACGCTTTGCTGCTTTACGCTTTGTTTGCCTACAAATGAATTGATGAGAGCACATTGCATTGTATCTAATATGGGAGCCAGGTTTATTTTGGTGCAGGGGAGGGGAGTAGGTAGTGTGTTGCTCAGTGACTTTGTTTTGAAACAGTTTAAAGTGGTTTTCAAATTTCAATCTCTCAAGCTGCTGTTGGTCAGCCCAGTCATCTTTTGGTGAGGGAATGCAGATCCTGGTGTGCAGAAAAGGCTCAAAACTTTTTTTTTTTTTTTTTTTTCCTTGTTAATACACAATATCAGAGCCTGCAGTTCAGAAAAGCAGCAGGTCAGAGAAGCCCTGCAGTTACCCTGGGGTAGGTTGTGGCATATTTGTGACCATTGTGTAGAAAGTAATACCTTTTTTAATATTTAAATTCTAGAGAGCCAGCTTGGTAATTAGGATTTTCTCTAAATAAAAAGCAAAAGAGTTAGCTTTACCTTTTTGAAACAATTCATAATTGCTTAAGTGATAAGCTCAGAGCAAAAGCAGCAGCAGTAGCTGTGTAGCTGAACAGTGTGTGACAACCTGCTTTGTGAGTGAAACAAGTTTACGTGATGCAAGGAAGTATTTCATAAAGGGCTGAGTTAATTTGTCCCAAAAGTTGTGGAGTTGAAGTATGTAAGTTTTCTGTGGTGTGTTTCTGAAGGTGATGGCAGTTAAAAGCATATGTAAACTTAGGTCCAAAATGTAGCATTACAAGCAGGCACAAAAAAACCCACCTTCAGTTTTTGTGTGTTTTTTAGGGCACTTTATTTCAGTAGAGCAACTCCTTCCTTAAATTGTCACTTAATACTTAATACTATAATCTCAGTCTGTGCATCAAAACTAGGAAACAAAAGTGACCAAACTAATTTCAAGTCTTTTCAACAAGACTCTGGGACTCTGTGATGGTAGGTCAATTTCTTGGAGTTACTGGAGCTTTGCATTGAAATTAATGATTCCAGGAAAACCTAATATTCACTCACAGTTGGAACACAACAAGAGTGAAAAGGGAAATAGTCTATTGGGTTTTGGCTTTGTTCAAAATATATCTAGCTAGGCTTTTCCTGGAAACCACTGTTGTGTAGCACATCCTCTCCAAAGCATTATCAGTCTGTTCTTGGCATGGGTGAGCAGCAAGATTAACAATTCTCAACTACCCTGGACTCAATTTATGCATACCCAATTTAATGTAATGTGTGGTCATATAGTGCAGTTAAATCTGCAAAATGCTCATAGGATTTTATAGGCAGGATGAAAACCGCTTTTACCTTTATTCCAGTATAATTTGCAAGTTGATTACAGTGTACATTTTGTATATGGGAGCAACTGTGTAAATAGGACTGGTAATTCTCTAATGTACCTCTTCATGCTCAGTAGCTTGCCCAGTTAGAACATGTTTCTAGCATCTGTGGTTTTCAAACGCTCATTCGCAAGAATCCAGCTGTAGGAGTATTTTGGGACAGTGAACTTTACTCTTTTGCTCAATGTTGTCTTAGCATCTGTACAGCTCATCAGAGGCCTCTTGATGGTATAGAGGCTACCCACAATTATTGCTCCATTTTTATTTTTTGACTCATGTAACAGTGAGACAGAACAAGTCTTACTGCTTCCTTTTAGAAGCCTGAAATTTGTTGCAGTTTTCTACTCCTGATTTCCATTCAGTCAGTTTTGTATTATCAGGGAACATGTTATGCAAACTGCAGATAAGCCCGGCTGGTGCTCATGGCACCATTTGTTAGCTTAGGTGCAACACTGTGGGAAATTGGCTCTAAAAGCAGGATAATCCCTGAATTTGCATGTCAGTGTGCTCCAAGCTAATGGTTACAAAGCTGTCATTATAACCTTCACTTGTTATAGTATTAATTTACCATATGATGAAATCTTGGGTTCCCAAATCACCTGTTCTAAGGTGCTGCACCCCAAGGGAGAATTTTATTCTTTCCTTGCTTCACTCTTTCTTGAAATTGCTATGCCTTTCAGGCTTCTGGGAGACCGTGAGTACTTAGGTTTCTTCATCAGGCCTCATATTTCTAATAGGGGATATGTTCTGGCTTAAATCAATAGGAATGAAGCTGTTTATGATTTCTTAGCTCCATATTCATATGAATTCAAATGAAAGAACATGCTGGTTTTGCTCCCTCCTTTGGAAGTTGTATAACCTTTGCAGTTGTTTGACCATGCTTACTCTGAAGATTGCTCAAAGAATCAACTCACAGAATGTTTTCCCTCCAGATGAAGCTATTCCATCTCAGGCTTGATATTCTTAGTCTGTTATGACTAGAAATGTTGGATCTGAAATAGGATGATAGCTAGATGGAAAAATAACAATAAACACGGAAGGTCATTTAAAGGTGACAATGCTTACTTCCAGCAATAAGGCACTGTTGCAGCACAGCACTGTGGCTGCATATGCCAAAAATTTGAAATAGATTTTGTCCCACTTCCCTTCCCAAATGTTTTTTCTTGGTTCAGAGATCGAAAAAGTTCGATTTCCCTTTTTGGTGTAGTGTCCTCTTTACTCTTCATATGAAATGCCACATTGTAGAAAGATGGGGAAAAACAACCAACCAACCAACCAAAGAACAGCCAGCCCCCAAGCCAGTCAGACAAACCATCTGATCCTGAAAGCCAGTTCCAAAAGAGGGCTCTCAAGCTCTGAGTGTCAGTAGCAGTGTATAAAGCATAATATCCTTTCCACTTTGTGTTCTCAGATGCATGGGTTATGAGAACCCCTTGGTAGGGCAAAGATTACAGAGGAAATGGACAGTCCAGTTTTGATTTATGCCAAAAGAACAGTTCTTGCCTGTCCTACTCTGAGGAATTTTCTCTTAAGAGCTAGCTGAGGGTGGTTTATTAGGGGTGGGTAGGATGGACAACAGAGGGGTTGGCATTAAGCTGATACATCACTGAGCCATTTGCTATAATTTTACAGCTTTGTACTCCCAAAAACTGAGGCTAGTGTCCTGTATTGGGCTTTACTTTCCTTACCCATAATTTGTTCCTTGAATTCTTGTTGACCTTAAAGACACTTTGGTTGCTTATCATAACCTATTTGGTTCAGAGAACTTCTCTGCTTCACAGTTAAATAGCTTTAAACTTAGTTATACTTTTGGCTTGTAAGGTCATACTTGCGTTATGTATCTTGGTGATGTCAGCTTGTTGTGAGTGATTGTCTTTATCTCCCCAGCTGAGCTTGTTACTCTTCCTGCTTTGTCAGCTTGTGTTTCAAAAGAAAATGTACTATCTGATAAGTAATCTGAGGAGAGATTGGACTGTATTGGCCCAGGCATACCTGCTTGAGTTAGTACAATGACTCATTTCCAGCCTCTGCTCCTAACCAAGAGCCTTGGCTAAAATCTCAGTTGTTTCCTGGATCGCATAGTTTGTATTCTTGAATAACTACTGCAAAGCTGAGATCTCACACAGAGATGGTCAGGAAGAGTTAAAAATGCCTTAAAAGGATCTCAGCAGGTTATAATTAAACATAAGTTTGACTTGATGATTTTAAAGCTCTTTTCAAACCTAGCTGATTCTGTGATTCTGTAATAAGCACAGGTACCTAAAGTGTTGATCTTCTAGTGTGCCAGAGTTTCTCTTTTATCTTCTCACTTCCCCCACCCCTTTACAAATAATTAGCAGAAGGTTTCAGACACTTGAAGATAAATATTTTGATTTTGTGTCATGAATTAGGATCTTATTAGTATATTGCTACAAGTACTTACATGTGTCCCCACTTTGTAGTACAGTACAGTAGCTATGCAACTTTTCATGTGTATGAAGGAAGTTCTTGAATGCACTTGTCAGTACTGACATGTTTTTCCCTATTGTACAAGTGAACAGTTTGTTAGGGATTCAGCCTTGAAATCCACTTTCTGCCTGGATCAACATGAGACACTGAAGTTGAGGAAGGGTAGAGCTGGGTAGCTGCTTCAGAAAACCAGTTATTTTCTAGTGGATTACAGCTTTGTATCAGCTGGCCTACCACCACTGTTAACATCTCTTGACAAAGAGCCTTCAGAGAAGACCTGACACATTTGAAATAATGCAAAGCTATACTTAAGTAAGAACATGGAAGAAATAATTGCCCTTCTATGCATCTTAGCTCATAGGAATCTCGTTTTCGCTGTCTGTCCTTGCTGAGTAAGGACATACTTGTGATTCCCTGGAAGAGTGATCATTAGCTAAATATAATTTGTTTTCCATCATTGAAATAATGGAAATTATTATTTTTGTGCCATTTTGGCATGTCATTATGCACAGGCAAATCAGAAGGCTTATGTGCAACTGTGCGTGCTTAAAAGTTGGCACTGTTGGGCTCCATCTCTCCTGTGCAGCTGCTGGTAGGAGAATGCAAAGAGATCTAGATGGTTCCTTTACTCCAGACTGAAAAAATGAAGTTGTCAAATCATTATAATAGGAAAGTAAAGAAAAAGTATTCTTCCTGTAGTTAAATATTTTAACTAAAGAGCTTATCAGTGCTCATTTGTTTGAGTTGTTAGTAAAAAGTTGGCATAAATGCCCCTAGTTCTGCTTCAGTGGTACAACTGTCAGGCACTGTAACACTTGGTAAGACAGATATTCTGTCTTGCTTATTCTGTCAACAAAAATAAAATGCCCCTCACCATGTTTGCATTTCTTTTGTGAAAAACAGGAAGAAGTACTATGCTGGCTCTTTGTCATAAATTCTACTTTTTCCTTTTGTAGATTATTAAAAAGGCTTTCCCCCACCCTCTAACAGTAGCAAATAGATTACACATTCTTATTACAACTGAATGTCAAACTTCTTTTTAATTGAATAGTAATAAGGAAATCTCATGACTTTGGAGCATTTTAAGTAGGGCAGAAAAAATGTTCTTAAATGTTCAGATGTCCTTGCTGTCACAGTTAGTTTGACATTCCTGTGTGTTATCCATTCAAGACAGTTAGTCACTTTTCCTGAAAAACGTTGGAAGGGAAGCTAGATTTCAGGAAATACTCATTCAGAGAAATCCTGTGAGACTTAAGTGCTGATAAGCTGTGCAGAAGAGGGGCTCGGTAATGTAGCTTACTAGCCTGGATTCAGAACAAGAAATTGTGGAAAGTTGTAATGATAATCTCTATAATAATGCTAGTGATGCTATATTAAATCTGTTTCTTATGAACAGTATAAAATACAGAATACTAACTCAGATTTCAAATTATTTGTATATTCAGTTGAGCAGTGCATGCTGTTTGGTGCCAAAAAACAATTGCGTGCTCCCTTGCTTTGCTTAACTCTGAAGGTTGAAGACAAATCTCTTGCAAAGATGACACGCCCATCCATTTCACAAAGGGGTTATTGTATGCTTGAGAGATGTTCTCCTCACCTACCAAGACAAGCCAAGCTGTTTCAAGTCCACTTCTTCTCCTATATGTTAGAATTCTTTGAGGCTTTCTAAATTGAAGCATGACTGAATGCCATGATTGTTTTTTCTACTCGTATCTGAGAGCTTTAAGATTCTATGAGCTACTTAAGTTATATGTAAAAAAAAAAAACAAACACGTGCTATTGAGGAAATTTTGGGGCTATAGTAGATTTGCACATTGAAAAAGTTTGGAAATCACACCGAAAATGGATTTTGCACAAGCAGATGAATTTTCAGGTTTTCTGCCATCTCACTTTCAACTAATTATGCACTGGCACAGATTTCCACCTTGTGTGGAATTGGTTTCAGGGCTTGTGGTGAAAAACTCTAACTTTTCCTGGAGTGTTCTTCTTTTCATTTTTTCTTCTTTTTCTTTTTTCTTTTTTTTTTT
>NDXB01008299.1:0-47235 GCA_002631895.1 Agapornis roseicollis | reverse complement strand
TTTTTTTTTTTTTTTTTGGTTTTTTGTTTAAAATTTTTTTTTTTTCTTGGGTTTTTTTTTTTTTTTTTTTTTTTTTTTTTTTTTTTTTTTTTTTTTTTTTTTTTTTTTTTGGTGAATTATACCTGACTCACAGAAACAACTTAACCCTTCTTACTCCTACTTTGCTGTAATACGTATTGTCATTTTTATGTGTTTCAGGACTTTGTCCCATTGTATCAAGACTTTGAAAATTTCTACACCAGAAACCTCTATATGCGCATTCGGGACAGCTGGAACCGTCCAATCTGCAGTGTGCCGGGGGCCAAAGTGGACATGATGGAGAGAGTTTCCCATGACTACAACTGGACGTTCACGTGAGTCAAAATTGAAGAAAAGGCCTAAAGGAGAGGGTCTGTAAGAGCAAGTTGCAGACTCTATGATTAAAGGAGCAGTGAATTGTGTTTGTTTTGAACTTTCCACTGGCTTGAATCAATGAGTTTTGCTCTTCTGAAACACATCTGGCCACCAAGATGGGTTTATTTTGTGTATAATCTTTTGGCTACTTACTAAGGCTCCTGACTGCCCATGTCATGGGCATACACCTGTAATAAAATTAATACTTTGGTCCCAGAACCCAGGTAGATACTTCGAACTGCACTGTTACTTGTAAATTTGTGTTAATTTAGGATGAGTCCTGACACTTGAAGTAAATCTTGCTACTAGAAACTGAATTTATCTCAATTGTTTTGAATCAGAACTGAAGTAGTTTGTAGAAACAAAATCAGAAATGCAAGGACGAAGATTTTTACAAATTGGAAATGACATATTACAGGTTAGATGTAAAGAGGTTTTCAGCATTGTACTTGGTGAAACTTGTTATGTCTTGACTTGCCTTTCAAGTGCAAAATAATTAGGCCTTTTTTTCCACTAAACTTCTTCCTTAATCTCTTTGTCACGTACTGTCAGCACAGCAGTGTCAGATGTGTTTCCTTTCTGTGGTTAGAGGATATCCTGCTTGAGGGAGTGCTAAGTTAATTGATACAGAGATGTTTTTTTGTTATTGAAAAGTAAGTTGTATGTTTCTGGAATGGAGAGGGTTTGTCAGAGAAACTACAAATTTTTTGAGAAGCCTCAGGCAATTTTATGCGCGATAACAAATTCACCTTTAAGGAAGACTCTTCTGGGAACTAGTTTGAGACCATAAGATAGGGGAAGCATCTCTTTCGCTGTGATTGTTTCAGTTTGATGAGAGGCAGTACTGAAATAATTTAATGCTTTGTTCTATTGATTTTTAACATTTCAGTGTATGTTCTAAGAAACTGAAATAAGAATCTTCCGGTGTAGAATTTTTTTGATCATGAGTGGCCTAACTTGTGGTGTCCTTAAAATACAGGTACACAGGGAGAGTGATAAAGGACATCATTAATATGGGTTCCTACAACTACCTTGGATTTGCACAGAAGGCTGGGACTTGCCAAGAAGCAGCAGCTAAAGTTCTGTCCCAGTATGGAGCTGGAGTGTGCAGCACTAGGCAGGAGATGGGTAAGTTGGAGCAAGAAAGGGTGTTCCCTGATTGTCTGTAATCTGATTGCAGGTCTTTGAAACATTACTTGTTCCAGCTTTTGAACTTGAGACTAATCAATAAGGTGGCTTTTACTTTATTGGCTTGCTGGCTTTAGTTTACATGGCACAGCAGTTGGCTTGCTTAAGTTTTCTTCCATCCCTACCTCCTCCCACCCACCTGTATTCTCTTGTGGGCCCTTTATTTAAAGAGCAGCAGGGTTGGTGGAAATTCTTGTAGATTATAGCAATAATGAAAGCTTCTGACTCCTGAGTTTCTCATTTGTTTTATGTGCAGGAAACTTGGACAAACATGAGGAGCTGGAAAAGTTAGTTGCCAGGTTCCTAGGTGTGGAATCTGCAATGGCGTATGGAATGGGGTTTGCAACCAACTCCATGAACATTCCTGCTTTAGTTGGCAAGGTATGGCTTAAGTCACTGGCAAAAGCTTACCTAACAAAGACCCTGCTGGTTGGATTTTTCTAAAAGCTACTTGTTTGGTTTTGTTTTTCTTCAGTGGCAACCCCTGCAGATATTCTCTGTGGAAACTGTAGGTCACAGTATGCATCTCTAACCTTTATGAAAATCTTTCTGGGAAGGAGCACTGTGGGACCAGTAGCAGTCCAGATCTTGCTGTTTTTCTGGGAGAGAGCCTAGCATGTTAAGGCTTGCTTCCTCATGTTACTCATTAGTGTATGAAATGGTGGCTGATGAACAGACTGATTGGCTGAAGGTATTTTGATGCTCTTGAGACACTAAGAAATGTGTCAGTCAGACACAGAGATAAGCTGGATTGCATGTTGATGCATACAGAATTTATTGTCTTTGACAGCTGAAAAATCCTTACTTTGAAGGATCAAAATCCTAGTAGAGAAGCTGTTTGAGAGAAACAAGGTCAGACTTAAAGACTGATGATGTCTACTATGTGCTCCATAGAGTCATGGAATGGTTAGGGTTTTAAGCAGCCTTAAAGATTATCTAGTTTCAACCCCCCTGCCATGAGCAAGGACACCTTCCTCTAGACCAGCCCTGTCCATCCTGAACTTGAACACTGCCAGGGATGGGGCAGCTGTAGCTTTTCTGGGCAACCTCTTCCAGAGCCTCACCAGCCTCATAGTGCAGAATGTCTTCCTAATATCTAATCAGAATGTACCCACTTGCAGTTTAAAGCCATTCCCCATTGTCTTGTAACTACATGCCAATGTTAAAAGTCCCTCTCTGGCTTTCTTGTCTGCACTTGGTACTTGTAAAGCTGCTGTAAAGTCTTCCTGGAACCTTTTATTCTCAAGGCTGAACAAACCCAACCCATTCAGCCTGTCTTCATTGGAGAGGTGCTCCAGCCCTCTGATCATCTTTGTGGCCCTCCTCTGGGGTCAGTGCAACAGCTTCACATCCTTCTAATGTTGGGGGCCCCAGAACTCAACACAGGTTGGGGTCTCATTAGAGTGGAGGGGGAGAATCACTTTCTTCAACCTGCTGGTCATGGTTTGGTATTTTTGTTTTTTTTGATGCAACCCAGAATATGGTTTGATTTCTGGGCTGCAATTGCACATTGCCATAAAACAGTACACTAAACAGCCTGACTATCCTGGACCTCAGACTATGGGGTTTATAGCTATTGGAGAACGAAATGGAGAGAGCCCTTTGTTTGCATTTTCTGATGTAAAGTATGTGTTATCATATGTGTTCTCATAGCTCCTACTTGAGAGTAGAATAGGATGAGTAAAGGATTTTTCCTCTTTTGAAAATGATTCACTGTTAACCTAATGCTACTACCCTATTGCAACTCTTTGTCCCTGTTTAGTGAATTATTTTCCCTTTATCCCATTTATTTATTTTCCCACTTCCTGTGATCTATTTGTAAATTCTTCAACTTGTGGTATGTACAGATTATAAAATTGCTACCTTGTTCTTCCTGGCTACTTTCCCTGGTGAATCTCTTGTTGACTAGCTGTAGTGTCTTACCACATGCTATTTTATTTGTAACTGTGAAGCAGCACTGTTTACATATTGCCTTTTTGAATTTGGGCTATTAATTTTTAAATATCGAATGCTTTCTGTAATGAAAGATGTTTGAGTCTGATGCCAGAGAGAAATTCAGTGTATGAGAATCACACTGTTTGTATTTAATACCTTCTGAGAATACCCTTGAGATGCCTTACTCAGCTCCTTAGTTTTCACATTTGAACTTTAACAGGTTTTACACCCACTTGAGAGATTCTGAACAGTAAATACCAAGGCATGTAGCATACCTGTTTTCATGCACGTTAACTTGCACGTTTACAAAACTAACTCTTTTCATACATGGGTACAGCAGTCTATACTATGTTAGTAATGAGCATACTTGGTTTTGGTGCACTAAAGTTGTAAGAAGCTTCTGCCTCAGAACACTAAAAGTGCCCTTATACTGAGGTGAATACTCCAAACAGAAAATGCACTCTTCTGAAGAAGAGTTCTTGTCAGAAGAACCACTTAGCAGTTCAGAACATTCACTAAATTGTCAGGTTTGGTTTTGGTTTGTTTTTTTTTTGGGTGCCTGAAGTTGCTTCTCACTGCACTTTTGATTCTTTCTTTGTCTGCAAATAAGGACTCGCATAAATCCTGAGTTCTGGCACCACCCAGTACACAATTGTCTGTGTGTGCACAGCCTGTTTGGCAGTGATTGATAGAATTCTCAGTAAAGCCCAGAGACTCCCATGCTTGATGAAACTCTTGGTTTTTTTTTTTTTTTTTTTTCTTTCTTGTTTGTTTTTTCCTTAATTATTATTTTTATTTTATTTTATGACTTTTTTTGTCTGTCTGCATGTCCTATGTCCATACACGTTTTCAGATGCAAAGCTGCTTGGAACATGAATTTTTTCTAAGTTTGTCAAATGTAACATAATGGCATCTGCATTTGGCCAGAAGGAATTTCTTTGACAGGCACTGATAAGATCTAATGCTAATCATTATTCACATCTTATCTGGGTACCTGTATTGCAACTTAGTAAGTTTAAAGCTGAAACCACTGCAATAAAATTATTCATGTATATGTAGTACTGGACCACCTGTTCTGTTCTTGCTCTGTGGAATCCTTGAGCACTTCATTTATGCTGCTACTGAATCCTCTTTTAATAGCAGCAAATATGACTTGACTATCCTAGGATCCAACCGTAGCCCATTATCTGATTAACACTTGTCAGCAAAGGAATTCAAAAACTTCATCAACATTACCTAGTTGATCTTTATTCATTATCCTTTGTTAATAGCAGCTTCTGTTGAGCAGGTGCTGAAAACAGGTATGGTTGGTGTACACTGAAAGTTGTATTTCAACACTGTTAAAACATTACTAAAATCAGGTCTTTCTGCACCTGACAGTTTTTATCAGGAAAGACCCACTGTTGACAGCCAAGCTGTTGCCTGCCAAGTATGCTGAGTCTAGACCACAGATAATGTGAGATTTGAGGATTACCATTTGAGGCTAAGATAGACTCTGAAACTTGCCTGTTTTGAAGTAAGTGTCATAAATGCAGTTACTCTAGCTAATAAAAGCATTCTGTACTGCCTTTAGCACAGAGATTTTCATCATGGCTCTGGACTGACAGAGGCTACATAATGGATTTAGAGCAATGGAGTTTGAAGGATGTAAGAAAACTAATTTCCATGTATAGTTAGTTTGTGAAATTACACAATTCATGTGTGCAGCGCTCTGGTAAAACGTGGCATTCGCTTCGGTTTCTATGTTTGCTCTGTGGGATGAATTGGTAAATCTGATCTTCATTGACATGTTTTTCTCTATATCAGTAGTGTGATCTCCAGTTAGTGTTGGTGGTCTTGTCTCAAATGTGAGTTGGCTGATAAATGCAACTGAAGTCTTACCATTGTAGTAGCAGCACTCAGTTACATATGATCACTGGTACTGTACTGTATCAGTGACTTCTTTGATCCTTTTCTCTCTCTCTAGTGGCAGATGATACTAGGTTCTTCATCTTAAGTTTTAAATTAGTATTTGTCTAATTCAATGTCTTCTTCTGTTACAGGGGTTGCAAAGTGGCTGCTTAGTGATATGTTAAATCCCTTTTCTTTACAAAGAGCTCATCATTGTTTTTACAGGAAAGGTTCATATATGCTATTAATCTCTTCCTCTTTTTTAAATCTATCACTCTTCCTACTTCCATGTAAGAAGGTTCTAGTACTGGATTATTCAGGTTTTGTTAAGGTAGTGTTTAACAGCAATGCCCTCTGACATAGTATGCTGGTATAGTAGCTCCAAAGAGCAAATGCTAGTTGGAAATCTCCATGCTCCTTATGTCACAGTCTGTGAAATACAGGCAGTAACAGCAGTTTGAGCACTTGAGATTTGGTGCAGTTTCTGGGGTAAACCAGTCTTGAGCTTTCCCAGGATGCAGCATATTTCTAGGTACATTGCAGTTCTAGTGCAAAACTTTCTTTATTGCTGAGAAGATACTCCTGCTGTCTGTGACACCTCCTTGTGTAACTGTAGGCAGTGCTTTTCACAGTCCTTTCTTGTAAATCTAATTGCAGAAATGTTCTTGACTCTTCCGTCCACCAGTTGTTAATAGAGAAACATAGAATGAGCATGTGTTTTAGTGTCAGATCCTCAGCATCTTGACATGCTTTTGGATTTTTAACTTAGTCACTTCTAGAGTTCCAGCAGATTTGCATAGTAATTGCTGAGGTTGTTTAGAAATATTATTGCTTTTATAAACTAATCCCCCAATATTAATTCCTATAGCTCACAGTGATAACACTGTAACTGAATGCTCCGTGTATCAGCTGTTGACCTCTAATCATTGCTGCTCTCAGAACAGACGTAGCCTGTGTTGATATTTGTCCAAGGATTTATCTTCCCTTTTTTCAAAAGGCAAACAAATTCAATGTGATGTTTAATAGCTTCAGAAAACAACTGTATTTCACCCTGAAATTTTGTTCTCCACTTCCTGTCTCTTGTATGTTACCTCTGTCTACAAAGTACTTAAGAATTCTGTTTGTTACAGCAAAATAGTCCCTTTTGTGCCACGGAGCACACTTGGCTTTAGTCAATGGTTACCTCCTAATGTAAGAAATAGAACAACTTTTATAAGGCCTCTTAACCTAAGGCTTTGGTGGCCTGTTTCTTAGCAGCATTGTAGGCTGAGTGAACTTCAGCAAGCTGCTCAGCTTTCTCTTTCCCTTGCCTGCATAGGAGGATGAGTACTAATCGCCAAACATGAGATATTCAGGTAGACTCAGCTGCAAAACTTCTGGGAAGAGTGAAACTTAAATGGTTCTTTCAGTTAACAGCAGTTGTGTTTTTATTTGCCATACTATGGCTGCAGACTTTTTCTTAGCAAGTCTTACCTCGGCTAGCTGCATTTATATTGGATTTTTTTTTTCTTTCTTTAGATGATATGTAAGCAGTTCAGAACTGAGAGGTGTTATATGCTTGGCTGTGAAACATAACCTTTTCAATATCTTCTTTCCCCTTCTAATTCAGGGCTGTCTGATTTTGAGTGATGAACTGAATCATGCATCACTAGTGCTTGGAGCAAGACTGTCAGGAGCAACTATTCGAATCTTTAAGCACAACAGTAAGTATCAGATGGTGGACTGTGCCTTTCTGCAGGTGCTGTAGATCAGATACAATCTCTTCTAATAGTTGGAAATCCAATTTCATGCAAGAAATCAATTGCTGGCTACCTGAAAGGTCAGAAGACTGCTGCTACTGAGAATTCAATCATCTGGAATTTGATGGTTTTGATATGTTCAGTCTTGGCTAATAAGACCTTTATCCTGAAGCTGTTCTGGCCTACATCTCATGCATATGAAGAGGAACGTGCTGTCCATTTGCAAAGTCTAGGGGAACTAGTGTTTTAACATGGCTTCTTGTTACTTGGATAGCTCAGCATGGTTAGACTAACAGTCTGTGTCACATAATAATGCAATCTTGTAGTGATCTAGGTTACAGCTTGGGCGATAAGAAAGTTTAATTTTAGGACCAGATGCTGACATGTTTCAACAGTAACAAAAGCTTACTAATGTAGATGTCCTGGCTAAACTAGACAGCCATGCATTGGTACAATGTAATACAAAAGGAATTTTGTGGATGTGAAGCACAGATAAATTTTGCCAAATTACTTGTTGTAATTACTTGTTTCTAAAGTAATACAGAATTTTCATTTTGCTAGTTTCTGCTTCCTCCCGAGGAGTTGTTTAGAATAACTTTCAAATTAAAAATGCTTAGGGTTTCCTTCTTTTACTGCTTCCACTGAGAATACCTGGTTGTCCTTGATTAGTAAAGTCACTATCTTCATTCTTCAGCTGCTCCTAATACTCTTTACAGTATCAGTCCCTGAGATCATGGCGACTCTTGGTGTCTTTGAAGTGTGTAGCAGTGACAGCAAAGCTTGGGTGGCTGCAATTGTTTTCCTTTCTTTGCCCTACTTGATAGAGGATCCTCTGCTGTGCTTACTGTTTCTTTTGCGTTCTCTTTCTTGTTCTCTGTTATTTGATTAATTTTTTTATGGAAGTATAGAGCTTACTGTAGCATTTGGTGATTTATATTATTATTAGTCTGTTTTTCTTAATTCTTCATAAATCTTGATGGGCAAGATCACAAAAGTTTTGCACTAAACTTCTGCTTTACTACAGATACGCTTCTGAACATTGCATCCAGTTCCAGACTTTCAGGGGACAGTGTGACAGATATACCTTTGGATGTGAGAAAATCTTAAGGTCTCAGGTGTGATGAGGAAGAAGAAACAATTTATGGGAATGGGGTGCAAACTATCAGTGATGAGATGAGGGGATACTCTAGAAACCTTATAGATGGTGGGGATCTGTGAAAGAGAATAGAGTGGTAGGTTAGAATGAGAAGGCAAAACAAGCAATGATCTTGGCCTGTCAAGATGATACTCAGTTCATAGATACGTATGTGTTTGCAGTTCTATTCTTGTTGCACTGTTTGCTGCCTTGGTTAACTTCATTTTCCTGAGATGTTAATGGCTTCATATTCTGCTTTTTAGAAATCATGGGGGGGGGAGGGGTGTGTGTGTTAAAATCCCCCTTCAATTCATTGTTCAATGTTTCCATCTTTTTCCTGCTTCATTCTGCAGTTTGTCCTTTATATTAAGGTCAGACTTAGGTCCCATCTTCCATCTTTAGACATGAGAGCAGAAGTTTATATTCCATCATTCTCCCCAAATTGCACTAAACTTGTCCTTTCTCTCTTGAGAGGCAGGGACTCCACTGTTGATTTCTTCATCTTTGTCTTTTTTTTTGAGCATCAGCTGTCTTTTAACGGTCTATTAACTGACCTACTTTGCTCTATAATTTCTAGTCTAGTTATAGTTCACAAGCTTCTCTCACTGCTACAACTGCCCTAGCCTAACCAATCTTCTTTTCATGATTGATTGTGTTCTTTTTCATACCCTGGTGTTTATATGTCTCTTGCTCATCACTTTAGCTTTTATGGTTTGATTACTCACATCTCCACTCCTTTCCTCAGATTGTTTGGTTTTTAAGGGCTAATTTCATATGTGTTTATTTGCTCATACTAGTCAGGTTTCTTAGGATCAGTGTAAGTAAGGTAGTAAGGTTTCAGAATACATTGGTGCTAGCAACTTCATCTGTCTGGTTTCTGATATGCCAAGCACTGTTCTCTTCCCTACACTGGTTATTCTTTTTTTTTTTTATTGGTTGGTTTGTTTGGTAGCTTTCTGTTTCATGCCTCCAGTCCCATCAGTTTTGAAAAAAGTAATTAAAAAGTGCACCTGGTCCCCTTCTTGTTCTGTGCTGTGGTTTGTCTTCTACTTATCTTTGGTTGGCCCTTGAGCTTCTTTGTTCTTTTTTGAGTTATTTCTGTCCACAAGGACATGCTTACTACCCAATTTTTCTTCCTCTTCCCCCCCCTTCTTTTTCCCCTGTTTTCTGTGTGTGTCTAATGCTCTAACTTCTGCTTTTAGCTTAGTATGATGAAATTCTTCCTTAGAGTTCATACCGTTACCCATTCCCTTTAATCTCATCTGTGGGCCCACAGTTAGATGGAGCCCATACTTATTGCCTTAGGTACAGTCTGTTCCCCACACTGGAGCAGTTTGTGCGTTTCCAGAATATTGCTGTCTTTAGTCATGTCAAAGCTCAAGCTAGTAGCTGTTTTGGTACCATTTAACAGTAATTTCTGGTGCAGATATGCAAAGCCTGGAGAAGCTGCTCAAAGATGCTATTGTGCATGGGCAACCTCGTACACGGAGGCCCTGGAAAAAAATTCTTATCTTGGTGGAAGGAATATACAGGTACAAACTATTCTTTATATTCCTAGGACCCTCCACATGAGATCTAGCTGCTTAGTATTTGGGTTCCTTTGCCAAATCAAGCTATGAATATTGTCACTTCATAGCTACTTTGTTGATCTCATCTGGGAATTAAATTGCTCTATGTATGTCTCGCATCCTGGACTTTCTGTTGCCAGTACTGTACTGCACTGTGGGAAATATTGTGATAACTGGTGTTATCACAATGCTTCCCACATCTTGATTAGATGGTAAAAATTAATTAACCTAAGCTGATTATTTACATCAGAGCTGAGGTCTTAAATTGTCCATTCCATTCTTCCTGCGTTCACTAGATAATCCTAGTATGAATGGAATTGCACAAATTGAATGTTTCTGCTAAAATGGGAGCATGTAGTAGGCTTAGCTCTGTTAGGCGTTTAAATTATAGTATTAAATATTAATTTCAGCACTAAATGAGGCATTTTTGAGTGCTACTAATGAAAGCCTAGTCAGTTCTTAAAAACAACAGGTAAGTAGATGTCATCAGAATACTGACATTACGGTGGAAGGAAAAATGAGATAATGTCACAGATTCCTTTGCTTTAACTCACTGGTGCTGCTACTACTTGGTCTGTATGTCAGCATCCCAGAAGTGTTAAACAGGTTGAAGAATCTGGGCCTTGGGTGCAAGGAGGAGCTTTCCTCTCTCTGCAGAACATGATGCATCTAGCAAATTTTGTGTTTATAAGTACTGAAAGAGTGAAGAAAAGAAAGGTTAGAGACTTTAGGCTCTGTAAAGAGACCCTAGCCATTAAATCAACTTACAGTGAATTTCTGTTTTTCAACAGTATGGAGGGATCCATAGTCCGTTTGCCTGAAGTGATTGCCCTTAAGAAGAAGTATAAATCCTATCTGTACCTTGATGAGGCTCATAGTATAGGTGCCCTGGGTCCCAGTGGCCGGGGTGTAGTGGACTATTTTGGACTCAATCCAGAAGATGTGGATATCATGATGGGAACATTCACCAAAAGTTTTGGAGCTGCTGGAGGATACATTGGGGGCAAGAAGGTAAAAATCTGGGAATCTCATGGCTGTTTCAGGCTGGTGGTGAAGTCCTTCACTAAGCATTTCAAAATTGATCTGTTTCTCAAGTACCCTGGTTGTCCATTTGTTTCATACTTTTACATACTGTCTAATACAGTGAAAGTTTGTGCAATGTAAAAGAGTCTAGTCTAATAAAATACCTCATTATTTTAGAATTCTCACATGGTCAGCAATGATCTCAGTTTACAGAAGGCACAGTAGTGGTATAATTTCTTAGGGACTACTAGGAACCAAGAGGGCAGGGATTTCTTAATATTACTTTTAATGAGACTTGCAGGAGGAATGTCAAAACCTGGTATTTTTCAGCCTGTTTGGAGAAAAATCCTCTTAGGTTAGTCAGGTAGAATTGATTCCCTCTGGACTTAAAAGAGTTTGCTTTCTAAAAAGACACTTCTTCCCTTTTTTGGTGGGGTGGGAAGAGGGTTGTTTGTGGGTGTTTTGTTTTTTACTGCTGACTCTCTTCTATTGTAAAGTACTGCAAAAGTGTTGCCCTTGCCAAACCCCTCCTTTTGGGAGCGATGGTATAGACAGTTGCATGTCTCCCCTTTCTCATATCCTCAAATGTATCTCACAGATGAAGCTTCTAAGCTTTATTTAAGAGTAAAATTCTACCATTTTCTTATCAGGGCACTAATTTTTGTATACTACTAGTGACTATTACTTCAGCCCATCCAAATGAAGATGGGCTTTGCAGATATTCCTCTTTAGGAGCTTACTACAGTTAGGTTAAAATTACTCTGATATCTTCTAAAGAGAAAAACTACCATACTATTATCTTTTTCCAAAGGCACTGAGCTAGTGAGATCAACTTCCTTTGCATAAGGTGAAGCAGTTGAGAGTCCTTAGCTGGGTTTTACTGCTGTTTGAGTGACTGCTTCAGAGGCAAGAGGTCTTAAATCTTCTTGCCTAGTTTGTTTCAAAGTCCCTTTGCAACTTCTTTTCATTTCATTCTGAGGGCAGATAGCAACAAAAAAGAGATAGTATGTTCCCAGCTTGTGCTGGTTATAGGGCCATCGTTATTTTATGGTTGCAGGAGACAGAATCTGTCCTGGCATTCATGCTGGTGTTCATAATGTTTTGCTGGAGTAATCTGGGTATTTTAGAGTGGCTTTATTACAGTTAACAACAAACAGCCTAGATTTATTGTGTGTTGGTCCTTTGCTCCTATATGACTTTCGTTTGCCCTCTAACAAATGTATCAAGTGCGTTCACTGGCAAGTGCAGGATAGGTAGGGTGAGTTTTTTTTCACTCTTAAATTACACCCGCTGCTTCATTTATATTGTGCTGATACATGGGAAAAGATATTTTGTGGCCTAGTCCCCTGTTTGGTGATTTGTAGGGAAAAAATTATATTGAACATGATACATAAGCATCTGTGGATAGTGCTCCCCACTGTCTCATTTGCTTTATACTTGTACTGTTACAAAAAACACTTTGGAAACACAGCCCGCTCACAGCTTGAGTAATGCAAACACTTTGTTGCAATCCAGTACTGGTGGTGTTGGCTAAACAAGTCTGTTTTAGGCATTTGTCCCTGATGGTGCACGTTATTGCCACGTGACATAATTATGGGTTGTTACGTCCCTGCTGTTTGCTTTTCAACTCTTTATTACTTGTACTGTAAAGTCAATCTTTTGAGATATCTGTTCTCTCCTATGACATTCTGAAAGAGATTTCCTGTGGTGGCCTGTTTTATTGTGTGATTAAGACATGACAATAAAGCATTTTTGAGAGTTCTCAAAAGGCAATGTTTGATGCCTCTTGTTTATTGCTAGGAGCTGATTGATTACCTCAGAACATACTCTCACAGTGCTGTGTATGCAACATCGATGTCACCTCCTGTTGTGGAGCAAATCATCACCTCTGTGAAGTGCATTATGGGTGAAGATGGTACAACTGTTGGTGAGTCTTTCTAACAGTAAGCATGTGGAAGGAGAAAGCTAAACAGAGTTTGACATGTAACTCATTCAGTGGGCACATCTGTAATTGTCTGTTAGTACATGTAGACCTGGAATTTCTGGAGTAAAACCCATTTGCTAGTCTACTTGGCAGATCAGCCTAATAACATAAGAAATTTCCAGCTAGAGGTAAGTAATCTTAGCCTTAGATAAGATGGTATTGTCTTATATTGATTTTTGTTTTGTGCCTAGCTCTTCTCCATTCTCTTCCCCATTCTGTCTTTTGTTATTTACCCCCACTTTTTAGATGACTTTCAGAGTATTCCACTGTGTATCTTTTACAGTCTTGTCTGCTGGTGACTGCAGGGGCAATACTTTTGATTTTAATCTCTAGTATAATTTGATGTTTGCACCTCAGTTGAAGTAAATACGGGAATGTTTGTTACATCCCTTTTTACTTTGGGAGCTAGAGGCAGTTCTTAAGATCAGTAGACTTAATGCACTAGAGGAAGAAATTCAGCATATTTGTCTTTTTCATAATGAAAGAAAGAAATGAGAAATCTATACTAGTCTCAGTGCATTCAGAGAAGTTAAAACCACAAATTCTTATGTCTAATTCGCCTAGTAGCTAGCAGCTTCTTTCAGTTATAGCATGAACTAACTTGGCACTTGTGGTATGTAATCTGCCTTGAAACTGAAATAGTACAGCACTTTGTATGTAGGATACTTTTCCCTCTTCACAGGTAATTAAAAAGTTGTGAGCAGCTCACATAATGATGATAGTGTATAGTTTGTTGGGGATCTGTCAGTGGCATTTAGTTCAGAAGCTCATAGAATTCAAACGGCAGAATGTAGTTATGGGAGTTTCAAGCATCTGACCACGAGGTGGTGGTGTGGATTGAAGAACTGTATTTGCTTCTGAACATGGGTCATCTGACAGCTAACCTGTCAGTGAAAAAGCTTGCTGGAGAAATTACTTAAGTTTTCTGTTCTAGCAGGTTTCATTCAGTTTGCTTACATCTGAGAACAGAGTTAAGTGCCAGCAGTTGGTGGTGGTGGTTGCTCAACAGAGAGGTTATCGCTGAGGCAAATACAGGCAGACGGCAGCCGTATCTGTTCTAGCGCTGAGTGCTTCCCAGAGGTCTGTGTGAGATACCTATGCCAGCCAAGAGTTGTCCCTGGTGCTGGTCTCAAGAACAGATACTAACAAAACTTTTACTACGTGAAAAGTTGTGCAAAAGGGCTGGGTCTTCCTGTCGGCTTAAAAGTGACTGTTTGAGCTCTTTCTAGCTGATGATTTGCCAACAGTCTGTGGTCTACTCAGGCGTTGCTTGTTTTGGGTTTCTTCCAGTATCTGCTTTGCTTAATGAAGCGGGAAGCAAGGAATGTGTAGCTGATTTCTGTTTGCAGTATTCAAACTCAGGCATTTTTCACCCTTTTCTGAGGCTGCAGCATGATATTTGTTCAAGCCTGGAGAATGGACACAAATTCTGCTCCAGACTGTTCTGCTGTTGTGCCAACAAGATCCATCAGAGCTGAAAGGTGAACTAGATCAGGAACTAATTTGGCAAAAAAAATAAACTCAAAAGGTCTTTTTTTTTTTTTTTTTTTTTTTACCTTTTTCTTGTGTCTTTCTAAACATAAACCCTTAGAACAAAATGAATAGTGACCTATAAAAAATGCNTGATTCTTATATTTTTTTGAAAAAAAAAAAAAATAAAAAGGTTTTTTTTTTTTTTTTTTTTTTTTTTTTTTTGTAGTGTTGCTTAAAACGTATGTCAGGCTACATCCTGCTAACTTGGTGCTAAGCAGTATCAGAATGCATAGCCTCTATTTTTATTGAGAAAAGAAGTAGGTTTGATGTTTGAAAGCTGTGTCATTTCAAAAAACCTCTGTATGTACAATTTCTATACAAACCACAGCACTTTTTTGAACTGCTGGATGTAATAGCTGGATAGACAAAGTCCTGTCCATTCTTACCCAGGATTTCTCAGCTACAGGTCTTGTGAAAGTGTTAGATGCTTAGCCAGTAAGTCAGTCTTCAGCTAGAATAAATGCCTGATAGAATGATCTACATACTTCTCTGTTCATTTTCTGCACACTCCTGTTTCCCAGTCATGCGTTTTTTTAATTGCCTTAAGACTTTAGAGATAATACTACTTTGTAGGCCCTTTCTGTGGATAAAGTTGGCAGAAATTCAATTGGGTGAATTGAGCAGCTGCTTAGTGATAGTATGACAAAGTTGTTTTTTTTTTTTTTTTTCCTTTGTTTAAAGGTTTGGCTGAAAAACTAGCTTGGATTCTGTAGAATTATGGGTAGGGCTCTGGAAGGCCACTGCCTGCAGTTGGTTTGACTNTTTTTTTTTTTTTTTTTTTTTTTTATATTATTAAAAATTTTTTTTTTTTTTTTTTTTTCCTTTGTTTAAAGGTTTGGCTGAAAAACTAGCTTGGATTCTGTAGAATTATGGGTAGGGCTCTGGAAGGCCACTGCCTGCAGTTGGTTTGACTATGAGAGAATGTGGAGTAGAATGGTGCTGGTAAGAGTTGTTAACTGTGGAAGAGAAGCAGAGAAATAGTTTTAAACTGCGTCACTGGTAAACACCTCTGAATCAACTTTGTTATTACAAAAATTTCACTGATTTTCTTCAAATTAGTGAAGCTGAACTAATGGATAAAGGAAAACTGAGATAGGGCGATGGTTTTAAAAGGGCACAGGACTTGGTGCCGGAATCAAAAAAGTAGATGGCTAGCTCCCAACCCTGTTTTATGGGCCACAACTAAATTTAATGGCTTCAAGAATGCTTTCTTGAAAAGAGCCTTTGCGGTTTCTTTGTGAGCCTGCTTCTGTTGTTCACAACACACTATTTGTAAAAGCTGCTGTTCTCCGTTGCATCAAACCTTTGTGGAAACTGTGCAGTCAGATTGAGATGGTCTGTAGCTGAGGAATAAGTAGTAGGAAGCAATTAGTTTTTGAGGACAAAAGGGATTTTTTTTTTTTGTGTACTATTTTGCAAGAATAAGTTAATTTTCTCCTCTTCAGGTTATTTCTAAATCTAATGAAACATTTGGAGGCTCTAAACTTACAATACAAGGCATTGTAGTTACTAAAACTTTAAATAACTTTACATAAACAAAAAGTACGTATCTCCTTTCAGATCTTTCCAGCAAGCGCCAGTGACTACATAGGATTTTTTAGTAGGAGGCAACACAGACAAAATACAGATGCTATGAAAAGCTGAATGGCTGCTTACAGAGAACATAAGATGGATAGCTTGCAAATGTGCTGCGTGAATTGGGACAGTGGTTTCTTGTGTCTTGGTTTCTGTTCAAACTAATCTGTTAATTCTCTGTACTGTTTATGTATGTAAGTGACTAGCAAGCCTCAATCTCTCTGAAGACAGTTATGGGAATATAATTACATATGAATACAACTATATTACTTGTTCCTTCATCCAGACTTCAAAAACCACTCTTAACAGTCAAAGCAATAGCAGAGCTATGTTACGAGTTCTCAGTAGTGGTGCTTCCTGTACTGCTTCTAGAACTCCTCTGCATTATTTGTGCAATGCTGTATGTCTAGCCTAGTTTGTTTTGTGTTACTTATTTTGCACATAATTGGCTAGAAGACCATCATGTGGTCTTAAACAAAACATACTTGATTTGGATCACTTGAGAATTTTTTCAAAGAAACAGTTGTCCTCAAGTGAATGCCATGAGCACATACAATGTCTTCAGAGAGCTCCAGAGACAATTACATGGGTATAGCACATATCACCACATTTGGCTTTGATATATAGAATAGCAAAGTGAGTAGGAGAAATGGGAAAGGCTTCTTCCAGCAAAAGCAAACTTCTGGGGCTGGTTTTCCTGTTCAAAGTCACCATGGTAGAAATTGTTAATGAGCAAGCATTGCAGATGGTTGTCAGCAGTTCAGTTGATGCTGCTTTTTCTGTTCAGCCACAAAGATGAATGAACTTCAGATATTTTAGGAGATAGAGGCTTTTTTTTAAACAACAGTAATAAAAAGACACAATAAACAGACTTTTTGGGGTCATAGTATACACAAAGATGACAAATTGATCCTGAAATGGAGTTCTGGAAACTTGCAGTATACAGCCACTTGATTCTTGTTGTTCATGTGGTGTTTGGGTTATTTAAATTGACTGCAGGGAAAATGAGACAGCTTGATGCTTGTCCTGGTAAATGAGGTATTGTTGGGATTTATGATATTGAGTACTTGACATGTCTTGGTGAATTTTTCAGCGTCAGTGGTTCAGTTTGAGTTCAGTTCAGAGTTCAGTTCAGTTTCTGGATTTTTTGCTATTATGATCTCACTAGGACTGGGAATCCAGTTGGCTTCTTTCCTTGCCATTGCATAAAAGCCAGTCATATACCCTGTGCAACTGGAGTTGTGTTAGCACTGTTGGTGTTCAAGACCCAGCCTGTTTGTTACTCTGATAACATCACTGGGGGCAAGTGGAAGAATATTATAAAGTAACCTGACTGAGATGTGGGCAAATCAAAACACATAGTGAAACCAGTCTGGGGACTGGTTAACCTCCTTCAGAGATGAAACTTAGTTTGCACTCCCATGTATTAAAAACTGAAGGGGAGCCACAAATCCTGGACTGTTTTAAGTTTGAACGAAAGCTAACAGGGCTAATTGCTTCTAAAAGATGTGAACTACTTCCTTTCATGGAGATTAACTCAATAATAGTAATTATACATGTTGATAACAAGTTTATTCTCTTTCATCTTAGTTTCAGGAGGTGAATATCCCACACCCAATCACAGCACCATACATAGCATGTAAAGAATAAGTCATGAACATCATTGCTCAAGATGTCACTTAAGTTTTGGATGAACATTGTCTTGAACACTGTACAGAAATTGAAGATTATCCTACATAACTCAAATGTCACAAGCAATGGAGGTAGTAATTGCATAGGCTGCCCCAGCTGTTGAACTATTGGAAATGAATAACCTTTGAAGGCTAGTCAGTTAGCTGGACAACAGTTTAATTGGGTTTTGTCTCATCTGAACATCTCAGTTGTGAAAAGCTAGGTTTTCTGATCTTGCCATTGCAGTGTGCAACGAACTCCAGTCAGTTAAATCAGAAAAGGTAGTTGAACCCATTATAGCCAAAGGGAATAAGGGCATACACCTGTGTTGGCAGAGAACTGAGCCTGAGCTGTTGAGAAGACAGGACCATTGCCATACTGTTAATGTGCACAGAGAGAAGCATGCTGGTAACAAAAGTCTGGTCTGCTTAAATTGTAGGGGAGAAAAGACTGCAATTAGTACTTTAACCTTCATGTAGTTAATTAGGCCCTCAAGTGAAGGTATGACCTCAGTAGTTCAATTAGCTGCCCAATCATAGGTTTCTTCGAATTGGACACTTTGTAAAATTCTCCTCTTCTTTCCCAAGACAGAAGTATATGCAAGTATAAAGTGTAATCAGTAGTGAAGGAATAGCCCACATTACATCACTTGGAACTGAATATAAAGTAGCTTATAGCATATTTATAAATGAAGCTTGTACCTTGCCATTGTTAGCAGTAGATCCACAAATGGAAGCCCTTTGGGGCAGCTGTCTTATTCAAAAGGGGAAATAAATACTCCTTGTGCATGCTGAGATTGAAAACATTCAATTAGCATTAAAATCGGTTCATTTGAATTTCCTCTAATAATGCACTTGTTAATGAGGTGTTAAATTATCACCTTGGGAACCCAGGGACCAGTCAAAACTAATTTGAGCAAAGTGAAAACTTTTTTTGTTGCTGCCCTTGAGAATCTCAAGCTGAGCTGGGAAACTGTTGGAAAAACAAATACTCTGGGGGTCATAAAGAGAGTTTCCTGCTTCTCTCCAGGGGACTAACAGTTTTAAACATCACTCTCTGTATTTGTGCTTCCAGCTGGGGATCTTTTAAATCCAGCTTGTTGCTGCACCCCTACTTCCCTCCCACAGAGCGTGGCAAGCCTCCAGAAAAATTGCTTTAACCTGGGCTGGGTAAGAGAAATCTTTCAGCCTTTGGTGCTTTGAAGAGTGTTTACAGGCATTAAGAGAACTGTGCCCTTTGTGCATTGTGATGTGAGAATTCTTCTGTGCCTCTTCTTTTGGACTTTAATCAACATTGTGGTGTTTGTTCAAGAGCTTATAAACCTTTATAACTGTACACCTGCTTTGTTCTCATAACTTTCTGGTTCTTACTGTTTCTGTTCAGGTGCAGGCTGTCATCTTGTATCTTCATAGCCTGAACACTGATCTGTCATGGCATATATACAACTAGGAATGTGGCTTTATTGAAGTAATTTCATTTTTCTTAATTTCTTACACTACATTTGGTTTAAAACATGTGACTCAGTTTTTACTCTCAACAGAACCTGAGATGCCACTTCTTTATAGAATGCTTGGTGTGCTGCTCATACATGGAAAGGAGTAAATACCAGGTAGCAGCTCACTGGTAGATATTAGAAATAGTGTGACCAAAATGCTTTCAAGTCAGTATGAATGTTAAGATAAAACATTTAAACAGGAGTAATCACAAATGAGATGATGTGCACTCTCTTTGGTTTAGTGTGAAATAAAGAGTTAATGGCTCTTGGTGTAATACACAATTTACTAGAACAGATTTTTATTTTTTTTTAAATACCTGAATGACCCAGATAAACACCTCTTCCTATCATCAGCCCTGGCAACCACAGCAATTTTCTACATAGAAAAATTAATTACAGTATTACAGTAGTATTTGCAATGCACAGATGTGTTTCTGGCTTCTTTGGAAACAAGCAACAGTCTGTGACTATAGCCCTTTCTGTGGACTATCTGCAGGTGTATTTGGGTATGTGGGACTCAGACCAGTTTAAGTGCTGTCCTTGTCTACTTTAGAAGGTTCTGGTATTAAATGTGGTTGGCACAAGGTCAACTCACGCCATTCCACATCAGTGCAGTTGATGAATTCCCAAATGTGGACAATCTTGACAATCCACACTTTAGTCCTACTAGTGTGCAGGTGTTTGCTGATGTCTCAGAATTCCTAAACTTCCTTAAATAATACAGATTTAGTTTTTGAAGGAAGAAGCTGTCTGCATGCCAGTTAATGTGCTGTGAGAGCATATGGACACAGGAGAGATTTGAGGTGATTTTAAATGAGGTTGTGCAGGTTCTATTGCAGTCTAGCTTTAACAGTGGGGTTTAGCTCAAGACAAATTGGCTTGTCAAAGCCAGAATAAATCAACCTGTATAGCTTCTTGCTGCCACTGGTAAGCTTCTGTTAATGCACAGGGTATTGCTGAATTGTTGCTTAGGGGAGAAGTTTTAATTACAATGCTGTCTGCGTGGGGGGAAAATGTGCTACAGAGTACGCATACTTCTCATGTTCATGCTGGCTAGCAGCTTCTAAGATTTCTAAACTGTTTGTCTACAGACACTGGGATTAAAATCAAACAAACAAAAAAACCCACAGTGGAATAATCAAATAACTCTGAAGCTTCTTAAGACTTTCAAGCTTGCCTTCCTACTGCTCAGCTGAGTATTCTGTTGTACAAGTATGTCACCACACTCAAGCCCCAACTGGTAGTGGAGAACTCATTTGGCCTGCAGCTAGCACCTCCAGTACCTAAGTACTCTATGCAAACAGATGTGATACTCTTAAGAATAACGGTACCAGGAGGTGGAAGCAGAATGTGTAGTACATTCCGTCTTTACTGAAAATAGCCTGTCTTTTCTAGGGTTATTGCTGTATTCCTGACAAGTAATATTTTGTTCAGGACCTGGCATTGTAGAGGCAATTGTGGCTTTCATATGCACAGCTTTGATCTTACCAGGATTCTTGGAAAATAGAACTGTGCAGGAAGAACAAGTCTGTAAAAGTCACAGCAGAGACAAGGCCTCCAGGGTTTGGGACTTTTCAGGCACAAAGCCTACCCTTCCACCTCGCTGCAGTTCCAGGTGGCAGGCTACCAGGAACTGCTTGCCAAATACAACTTACTAACATGGGAAAGCTCAACACCCTTCCTGTTGAAATTATGGCAGAGTTTTAGGGTAAATCTAAGAGCACACTGAAGTACACACAAGTATGGCTGCTGTAACAGATATATAGGCAAATATGGGCAGCTCTCTGACAGTGGCAAATTTGCAGGCTATAGCTTATATCCTGAGATGAACTTTTTATCCAAAGCATCTTTGTTAAAGGAGAAACTTGAGATGTTTTACAGGACCTCTTCTGTGAATGGGTCAAGGTTCTACACAAGAAGATATACAAAGACTGTGTTCTGTGAAAGATTCAGGTGCTTCATACATAAATTTCCTATTTAAAAAGGCAAAGAAAACCAAACATCTCCAGAGTGGACATCCTTAGTTTTAGGACATACTAGTAAAGGGCACATATGCATTTGTAGCATCCTGTCTCACCCTCTGCTTCTTGTGTTAGGTAGATAAAATCTAGCAATATTGAGAGGTATTTCAAAGTCATGTTGAGGGACAAAAAGATCTTTGGAAACTACTGTGCTGCATTCCATAATGTCCCATTTAATAGTTCTAAGGAAAAGTAGGTATTTAGGAATATTACGTTTGTTCTTGGTGGGACCTTACTACCAAGAGACTGTTAGTAGAAGGTAGTCTGTCTGCCAGGTTTTTGTCTGGAATTTCAGAGTAAGTGCTAATACAAAGATGAAAATACTTCTCATAGTACCTTACAGTGCCGGTAACTGATGAAAGCTTACTTCTCTGTTGGATTTTACTATTATCTTGGGCTCATGGAGCCTGTTTCATAGCACTCCTGGCATTGTTTCTTTATGGAGCAGGTTTCTGTTAAGTTTTTCCAGAAGATGGTACTCCAGTGTTTGACTGCCACCTCCCAGAGAAATTTGCCAAAGAGCAGGATAGTGAAACCACCCCCAGGTAAGAGAAAGTATCACCTAGCTCTATTTGTCTCATTCTAGACCAAGCTGATCACTGGCTATTTGTAACCAAAGGTGGATATTTCATAGCTGACTGGTATATCTCTTTCACTGAAATACCAAGCTTTGCTCTGCTAGAACTTGACCATTAGTGTCACTGCTCCAGCAACAATGTTGTTATAAACTTTTCATAGAATCATAGAATAGTTAGGGTTAGAAAGGACCATAAGATCATCTAGTTCCAACACCCTGCCATGGGCAGGGACACCTCACACTAAACCATGTCACCCAAGGCTCTGTCCAGCCTGGCCTTGAACACTGCCAGGAATATGGAGCATTCACAGCTTCCTTGGGCAACCCATTCCAGCATCTCACCGCCCTAACAGGAAAGAATTTCTTCCTTATATCCAGTCTAAACTTACCCTGTTTAAGATTGAACCCGTTACCCCTTGTCCTGTCACTACAGTCCCTAATGAAGAGTCTCTCCCCAGCATCCCTATAAGCCCCCTTCAGATACTGGCAGGCTGCTATGAGGTCTCCATGCAGCCTTCTCTTCTCCAGGCTGGACACCCCCAACTTTCTCAGCCTATCTTCATACAGGAGGTGCTCCAGTCCCCTGATCATCCTCTTGGCCCTCCTCTGGACTTGTTCCAACAGCTCCATGTCCTTTTTATGTTGAGGACACCAGAACTGCACACAATACTCCGGGTGAGGTCTCAGGAGAACAGAATAGAGGGGCAGGATCACCTCCTTCGGCCTGCTGGTCATGCTCCTTTTGCTGCAGCCCAGGATACAGTTGGCTTTCTGGACTGGGAGCACACAGTAAAGCTGGCTCATGTTAAGTTTCTCATCGAAGGTGTTTTAAGGTGTTGACATGGAGTTGACTACTCAAATTATTTTGCTGAATACTGCTTCTTGCTCTTACACATTTCCCATCTGATTTTTTAGTTGAGAAAGCAGTGAGTGGCTGATGCAGCTCTAGGGGATGAGGGAGAAGATTGTTGCTAGTCATTTGCAGTTCATCTGTACTATTTCTTATGGCTACCTTGCTGCCTGTAATTTCTGTGACATACAAATCCCTCTGACTGAACTGACTTTGAATTTCAGAAGAACAGATTAAGACCTGTTGATGTTGTATAATCTTGTGCTTCTATACTGGTTTGATGTGAAATCTGAAAAACAGTGCAGTCAAATCTTTTTTTTTTATGACCAGTTAACAGGGGATCCAGAGGGAAACTAGTATTAGTAGTAGAAACTAGTAGTTAGCAGAGATACTGAATAACTGATTCAAAGTTGAATACTTGGATATCTTGTCCAGTCTATAAATTACAGCACATGGTCCTGAGAGGTGTGCCTAATAGCAGGATAAATACACTGAAAGCCTAAATGTTAATACTCTTGAAAAATAATATCCTTTCTGTAAAACCATTCAAATTATGCTTAACTATGAGTATTTCCCTGAAGAGCATTCTTGTATTTGAGAATGTAAGATGGGAAAAACTGCTTTCCAAGTTTCATTTTGTGAAGTGTTTCCTACAGTTGTCAAAGAAAGCTCTTGCATAGCTAAGCTATCTAAGCTATGTCTTGGTTCATCTCTAATTTATAAAGATTTCTACCCTGATGCATATATAGCTAGAGGTGTTTCCATGGATAGGATTGTTAAGGAGTTTTTTGAAGTCAAAACTGTGTTCAGTATTGTATATCTATAGCTGTTAAATCTTGGCAAAGAAAACAGCCCTTGGTGGCTGCTTGGTACAGGGAATGCATTACTATCCACCTTTGTTCCTATGCTGTTACACAAACAAAAAATCTTTGAGTAGCTCATTTTTCAGTGTCACTGCATCTCTTCTTATGTCTTTTGGTGAGGGTTTTAGGCTTGGGGGTTTGTGTGTGTGATTGGTTTGGGGTTTTGTTATTGTTTGTTTGTTGTTGGGTTTGTTTTTTTTTTTCAGGTAGTATTTAATAAAGCCACTAGTCACACAAAAGAAATGCTTCAAAAGACTGAAGAAGAAAAGAGAACTTTAGAAAAGGTAAGGGTGCGTTTTTCTTCACACCTCACTAANTTTGTTTTTTTTTTTTTTTTTTTTTTTTCATTTTCTCAAGTATTACCAAGTCTTGGCTCAACAGAACCACCTGAGATTCCCCTAGTATCGGTAATGGTTATACTGATTACAGAGATAAAAAGGCATGTTTGAAAGATGGGAGGTACTGAAATGATTTGCAAAAGGAACAGTTTGGGTTGAATTTGTAACTGGATAGGTGAGCTACTTTAGTTATATGTGCAAGTCCTTCCTAGTGTAAAGTTGTAATTATCTCCTAGAAGCTTCACATAGGTGAGTCTGGAATAGCAGTTAATGTGTTGAATGGTGGCCAGCTCTTTCAGATAAAGCTACGTTTGCAGTTTATGTCCTGTAGGTCTTGGAAAGGTCAGAAGCTGATGAACAAGTGATTTCTGTCCCACCATCAACAGAGGGATTGTGAGGAATGGGTCTAAGAGCAGGTAGATCAGCAGCTGCTGAGAGGTAGGAGATTGGGGGGGGAAATGTATAGGTAAGAAGTTTTTCATATATGTGTCAACATACATAGGAAGCTGTAAACCCTGCACATCATAGGCGGTCTGTCTTCTGCTTAAAAATAAATTTTCCAATGAATTTCCAGACAAATTCCAGGCTATTACAATGGGTAACTGAAATATGTATTGGAAACCACAACCAAACAAACCCAACCAGAAACACACAAACAAAAAAAAAAGCTACAAATAAAGACTAGCATTTTTAAAGTTTAGAAATTGGGTTTGAATGCCTTTGCAATGAATATACTCCCGTGTAATTAAAAATCATCCTTAAGCATTAGTTATTAGTAATCCTTGCCTTAGTTAAAACCTTATGTAAGAGGTTTTTTGTAATGCAGGCATGGAAAACTGGTTAAAGATAATAAATAATACCCCTGTATTGGTACTGTTGTACATTTAGGTAGTATATTCCCTATGGAAAATTTTACTTTTTTGTACCTATGCTTACTTGGACTGAAGTACTATTCATTTCCACAGTCCTGAGGTTATTGGAACATCTGGAGTTAACATTTGGTGACTTTAATTCAAACCATAGGAGTGGGGTTTTTTCCAGAGTACCGCACCTAGTAATGAAAAATACCTTAATTTAAATAAAAGTGTAAAAAAACTTGGAAACTAAGTATTTTACTGCTGATCTGTTAACACAGGGCATTTGGTGACACAGGTATGGCCATCAGACTCTTCATCCTTCTTAACCCTGAAGCTTTTGCTACAGTCTGCTTTGTATGCACTCATTTTTATTAGATTTTAATTTTTTTAGTTTTTGTAATACATGATACTTGTACCTGCTTCCTCCACAGCGTTTTGTGAGAAAGTAGTTTGGTTTGGGGTAGCTAACTACATAGCTTACCTAATATACAGCCTTATTTTTTTTGTCATGGCATTTTCTCCATCAGGAAGTAGGTAGTAGCTTGTAGCCTGTTAATTGCAGACATTGTTCCTGATACCTTTGTTGATTCCATGGATTTTTGGTATATAGTTAACTTAAAAATTTTAGTACTAAGGGAAATCTTTGAAAGGTGCTATGTAGATAGAAAAATATTCCCCTACAAGTATTATTCTTCAAGGTGAAATCTTTTGACAATTCATCATGAAGTGAAGGTTTTTTGTTGCAATGTCTTCATGGAAGCTCTGTAGATATGCTGGTAAACACAGCGGTGTTATACTGTGGTCTAGGGAAGTAGAACGCTGTGTAGGATCCAGGCATTTTGACAGATCTGCTGAACTGATACTTAATTGGAGTGGTGCAAGAAACTACTGATGGTCAGGCACAGTCTTGGATCTGTGTGGTGGCATACTTCAGATTTTTTAAGTTTTGGTTTTGATGTATTTAGTGAGTTTGAAGGGGTGTTTGAAGGCTTGCATTGTGGGCTTTAGGAAGATTTGTGCATAGCATGATTTTTTCCTAATACAGGTTCTAAAATGTTCAATGACTTCCATTCAGATTTGAGGGTAGTCTAACATGTGGCCATGAGGGCTGTACAATCAGTACACATTTGTTTTTATATAATAATGTCTTGTGTTTCAAGTGCCTTTTTATTTAGTGTCCTCTGTATAGATCAAACCTTTTAAACTTGAGTGTTGTGCTTTTTCTTGGAAAAGTTGGTGTACACTACAGCTTTTTGGTGTTCTAGGGAAAGAAGTGTAGCTTACTACACTGTTTCTAATGTTCTGTATATGTGGAGAAGATCTATGCAATAGAGTATAGGGGCAACAGCAGCAGCACAGCAGAACTTGTGCTAACGACATGTCACAGTACAATAGATGCTATTTATTATTTGTTTTATTCCTTTTGGATTTTGTGCAGCTTCAGGAGCTATTTTTATGCTTCCATAGTAAATGAACTTTGGAAGCAGAAGGAGTTCTTTACAGTGTTGGCATTTTTATTCTTCTCATGCTTGAGCTAAAGCTGCATTCATGTTTTATACTGACTATCCTCTATTTTTGGCTATAGCTGTCTTAAAATGTGAAGTGGGCTAGTTTGCTGTTCTTGTGCCACATGTTCAGTTGAAGGTGATACTCTGTCTGGTTCTGTAAGGTGTATTATATTTGTATGATGTTTTACAATTAGAAAAGGCAGTTAGTAATGCTAGCTGAAACTAGGTGAGTACTAAATTGTTTGTTATACTTCCTAGTTGAAACATTTGAAAAATCCAGGTCCTTGATCATCATGTCTTGTGCTCAAAAGCAAAGAATGTTTCTCTTCCCTCTTATGTAGCAGTTTAAAATCCCAAAGGACAGTTAGCTTTGATACTGGCTTTTAATGTAGAAAAACAGTCTGCACAGAACAGATGGAGAATACAGTTTGCAGTCTTTGTTGATATGTCGTAAAGCTACTAAACTGTCTCCATGGAAGTAGATTATAAACATCCTTTCTGTAATATGCTTTGTCAAAGCTTGCACATTCCTTAGCTTGTAAAGAAATGTGGTGCTTGTATGTGTTCCTGGTGTTCATTTGGCTTCAATCTTCCATAAAGGCCTGTCAAACTATTTGTGTTCTACAAAGGCTTGTGTCTGTTTCCTTTTGTCTCTTCTTCAGTGATGCCTTGTCTTATTCTTGAGATTTTAAGAGCAAAGATGTGCTTTTAAGTTCCAATGTCCAAAGTACCATAATAAAAAGAAAATGGAAGTTTTAAAGCACGTGTTCTGCTCTAAAACGCCATTAAATTGGCAAGTTAAGTTTTATTGAAACTGTATATTTTTTTTCCCATGTTTTTGACTTCTCTGTGGTAGATGCACCGTAACTAGTTCAGGAAGATAGTCTGACCAGCAGACATTTCTCTTCCCTTTCTTCTCAGCAAGACACAAGAGTATCAGTCAAACAGGGTATGAACAGCTGTCTTTGCAATGATTTTTGAATGTTATTAGCATCACTATGCATTTGTGATAATAAGCAATTTGTAAGAGTTAATGTGTAAGTAGTGTAAATACCAGTCCCACAAACCCTCCCAATAATTAATATACAGAGTTAGATAATAAATGTATCCAGGGAACACAAACATTCTTATTTTTGTTGTGGAGGGATGTTCCTGATCTCATTCTTTAAAATTCTGATTCATCCAAACCAGTGCCATTTACATTCAACTTCAAAATAAAGGTGACTGTATGTCATAATTGTGAGCCATGTGACAGCAGTGTATCCAGATACAGTGAACAAGGTATAAACAAGGATGAACAGCTAAACATAAAAACTGAATAATCATTGAAAAGTATTGCTTGTGTAAATTGTATTTCAGAAAATGCTTTCTGGATGGGGGAGAGGAATTATTTATTGCAGGCAATACTATGGTTCCTCAGCAGATCCTTCAGCTAGTGTCAGAGTGAAATTGAGCAGATAGTGTGCTTTTTATTCTTAGTTTCTCTCACAGGGCATTTATTTGGTCCTATCTGTATTGCTGTTCTATTTAGCTATATTACTCTAGAGAGAACTTAAATTGCTGTCAGTATAAATTCAGCCTCTTCCTAAGTAGTGTGTGGAAAAATACTGTGGTGGCTAATGGGTTGGAGTTAGGGTGCCCTCTTCTAGATCTCTTGAGGCTTGCCAGCCTAGTCTCTCACTTCAGCATTGTTGCACAGGACTTGAAAGGTAACCATAAAATGGAGTTGTTTTGATGCAATCCTTTGCATATGAAATAATTTTATATTCATTCAGTCTTACTGAGTTTTAGGTACAGAGACGCATTCTTGCTTTCTTGCTCTCTTTTAATGATAAAATAGAGTTCATGGATAATTTTTTTGTCAGCTCTACCAGACCAGACATTATCTTGAATTCTACTTTCAAGTGGAAAGGGCTTGTATATTTCTGACAGCCATTCACAGGAGGCAGTGATTTGTTTTGGTTTTGTTTGTTGTTGGGGTTTTCTCTGTGGGTTCTTGGGGGGGGTGTGGTGTTGGTGGGGTTTTTATTGGTTTGGTGTTGGGTTGTTTTTTTTTTTTTTCAGACATCACATTCTTCTGCTTAGGAGGATTTCCTGTGAAGAGTCACATTGAATGCAAGTGGGTAGCATAGGGTTTTTTGTTCTCCATTGCATGAACTTTAGAGCCAGTTGCTATTTCTGTAGCATCTTAAATCTGGTATACCGTTGTAGTTAGTACTGGATAAAAAAAATTAAAAGCGTATTACCAGCTAAATGTAATTCTGGTAGTCAGGAAGGAATCTGATGGTACTGCCAACCAGCAGTCTTTTTAAAGACTTCTCTCAGAAAAAGCGGATTTCTGTAATGCACGGTAAATTTTGAGTATGTAGAGAAATGGCAAGAGACTGTGCTACGCTGTCCCATCTTTTGAAACAGCGTTCTTGGTATAAATTACAAATTGCTATTATATTTGGGGATTGTTTTTTTCATGGTTAACTCAAATAGATTATTTATGCAGCATGTATCTGCTATTTGGTGATTTCTGTATCTCTAAAATCAGAGGGCTGCTGACAATAAACAATGAGCAATTCAGCTTAGTTTGTGAGCTGTCTCATTAGGTAAATGCTTGTGTAAATATGAATTGTGGGTATCTTTCTAAATAGAATAGCTGTATAGGTTTTGGGGTTGTTTGGTTGGGGTTGTTTGATTTTTGTTTGGGTTTGGTTTTGTTTTTTGCTAATGCTAACTGATTAATAATTCAGACTTCTGCAAAGCAATGACAGTTGCTTCATGACAGTTTTTGTATGTTAGGCATAAGTAAAATGCTGATATGCAGTCTGTTTCACGGCAGTCCTTGGACATTGTCTGTAACCACAAGTTTTTTGGTAACCCATGTGTCTTCAGGTTTTGAGGGAAGAATCAGTCCAGCAGAGCTGTTTGCAGGGCAGGTCTAAGGAGATATATGTCTTGCTGAATAATCCTTTCCTCTTCTCTATGTACTGCTTGTGCAGACTTCAAAGACTGCTTGGGGTCAGCAAAATCATTTCCTCTAATTATCACAAAGTGAGTCTGAGATGCTAATAGCTCTGTATCCCTGTTGTGTGTCACTTCCTTATCTATACAGGAGGAAAGGGCAGCTTTTAAAATCAGAGGGGGGAAAAAAAGCACTGCAGCTCAAGTGTTAAACCTTGTGAAGCTTACTGCTACAAACCCAGTGGTTCTTAAGATCTCTTTTAAAGGCTGACAAATGTAAACATGTTTTGCTTACTTACAGCCAGATTAGGCTGTTGCTGTCCCTTTAGCTGTGAACTCCTGAAATCTGTATGGTACCTTTATAGAACAAATAAATGGATCAATGAAAAAAGCTCAGGGGCCAAGAATCTATTCAGCCTGAAAGTGAACAGGTGGGAAGGGGTGCTGTTAAGAACAATGCATCGACTGATAGACTGCACATAACAGCACAAAAACACACACACTTCGGTGGCAAGTGTGTGGCATGTCTCAAATGCCAGTCTTGCATAGGAATTACCCTGTTATTAAGACAATTGTAATGTTTCCATATTAGATTACAAATAATCCTGTATTCTGGATGTACCAAAGAGTTGCATGTTGTTCCTACTGAGCAATACTTTAAATGAGAGAGAGTTGAAACAATAAATTTCCAAAGGTGAGCTATTTGCTGTATTTTTATCAGAATACTGCAAACACCTGATGTCTTTTTTAAAATGCTAGGTAGTGTACCCATGATGTTGCATACCATGGAGACTTTAAAAATCTGTATTCCCAAGGACTGTATGGAAGTTGGTGCCCTGTGTGGGTTTTATAGTTTGGGGTTTTTTTCCTTACCTTTGTTTCATTTAATTACATCTCAGTTTAAATACCAACCCATCCAAGAGGCAAAGAGAACTAAGGTGTCTCAATTAATAAGTTAATTCAGTTGCTGGCTTTAGAAAATTCAAATTAAGCAAGAAATCTAAAAGGCAAACTTGAGGGAAGATAGTAGAATCTACAGCAAATCTGTTAGGACATGTTTGTCCTTAGAGTGTATTACATGATTTGATATGGTGTTAATTAGAAACTGGTATCACTTCTTCAGTCACTTACTAAAGAAGGAAGTTGATAAAGAGGAAGGTTCTGAACATCCTACAGTTTCCTTATAGCCCAGGTGCAAGTGCTGACATAATCAGTTGTAGTGTAAGTCTGTATTCTTTGGCTTAATTTTTCCAACTACCCTGTATCCATTAACATTAATAGTTCTGAATGTATTATCTTCATGTAAGGACAAATAGCTTCAGTTGCTTGTAGCTTGATTGCTTGGATTAACTGGTTTCTGACAATACAATAGGCATGCAATTTTCACTACATTCTCATTAGGGTAGTTTTAATAGCAGTGGCAACACTAATGCTTTATAGCTGTTGGGGATATCAAGAAAGATGATTTTGTAGTACATTCTGTATCATACAGCTGAGTTGGAGAGAACAGTATTGTATAAAACAGGAACAGTAGAAATAGTTTATTATGAAGATGAGACTAATTGGCATGCATTGGAAAAGAAAGGCCCCTACCTTGTAAAGGACATTGGACTTTCTCTCAGGTGTACCTTTGCACACTCAGTGTAAGAAGCCCAAGTTGGCTTCCCAGAAGCTGAGCTGGAGAAGCCTGAAAATCAACACTGAAGGCAGAGGTGCAAGAAATATTCAAACTCTGAGAAGAGTTTTAAGCATTTTTAAATATAGCTCTTTATCTTTGTCCCTGTGGAAGTTTATTTGCAAGTCGCCATTGTGTTATGTCCCCAGTGCATGTACTCACTAAGAATGAACAAAAAAAAGAGATATTTTTCCAGTAATACTTCTGAAGTTCTGGTGGGAATGGATCCCAGTATCCAAAGGTAAGAGCCACCTTTGCTTGTTCATCCAGAAGAGACAACTTATTCTTTCCCTGTGAAGCTTTTTGTTCATTTTCATGCACTTAACTGTGTTTCTTACAAGGACTGAGAGATCTTGTCCTTCATCTTTCACCCTTTTTATTATTTATTGTGGTCTTCTGGATGGTAAGCCATCAGGGTACTAACTGCAGCTCCTGGGTATAATCAGCAGAATTATACATCAGTTGACATTTGTGCAAAATCTTAAATGCTGTCCAGTTGCTGTGGTTTTTTTTTCCTCTTCTGTTATGCTCTGCTCAAATATCTTTTTCTTCTAAGGCTTTATATCACATATAAAATTTAATAGAATCTGAAGAGCACCCTTTGAGTCACTGCTGCACAAAGAAAAGAACGTGGTGATTTGATCCTATTTAGAGGGTCAGTCAAGAATAAGCTGGGCTAAGCCATCTTTTAATAATATTTGTTACTGTCCTGGAACTAAAACTATATGAACATTTCCATTCTATTTTGTTACATGTAATTCCTGGAAATAGTCACACTTGGGTTTGCAGCTCACCTTTAATTTCCCAGGCTTGATAGTTATTCTAGCTTTTCAAGACAAACAAAATGTTCTGCTGTTGTGAAAAAGGATGTGTTTCTTAAACACTTCATTAAATACATACTGTTGAAAGAAGGAGAAGTTGAAAGTCAAAATTTGGCTTGGGAGCAGACTCAGAAAATGCTTTGGGTGTTCAAATAATTACTGCTTGTTTTTTATTTGGCAGAGTTTGAAGCTCATGGGGAGAATTCAGTATGTAATGAAATTCATCCAGTCTCTTGCATTGCTCAAAGTGAAGGTAGCATTTGGTTGGTTGTACTGTAACTTGTTCAATTACACTGCAAGGTCCACTTCTCTGAATAACTCCAGTATAATTGAGGTGTATGTCCGGATGCCAGAGAATGTCAGCTTAATGGTGTTTTGGTTAGGAAGAAACATCTTTTAGTTCTTTAGCTTTGTTTACTAGCTAACCTTTAATTTTTCTGCCCTTCGCAACTCTTACCTATTAGTCTTACCGAATAAATGTTGCTACTTCTGCTTTTGAGATGTAGAAATGTAGAGCCAGAAGAGATACATGGTAGACCAGTGAATATCTACCATAATTACTTAGCCTAGGACATAGGTAGCATTTTAATGCAGTACAATTACTTCCCTGTAAAACTTGTAATGGAAAAAGTCTATGCAAAAAGCTTTTAAAGAAGAATCAAAGTATCTCATTTTTTAATTGCATATCATTGATGTCTTCTCTGACAGACTTGTGCTATGTTTTTAACAAATGTTCTCCTTCACTTATGTGAGTCTAATGAATCTTGGAGCTGCACAGTGTGAGTCTGACAGACTGGAAGTTGCATTAAACAGCTTTGTGTTTTTATTGAAAACATTGACCTTGGTTCAAAGGGAAGGTAATTATTCTGCCCTGGAATGATAGCAGCCCCTCCTTCATTGACAGCACACCATCTGGTTGTGATAAATTAGATGGCCCTTGCAAAGCTGCAGTTTTCTGGTAGCAGTAGGTGACTTAGAGGCTTTATATCCAGATTAGTAGAAAATAAGAAATATATATTGGTTTTGGGAATCATATACTTCCCTGTCATTTTTCAGAGAAAGCTTCCACTTCTTATGTCTGTTAAATTTTCTTTCAGGGGTACATCTCAAAGTAGGATTGTGTATTGGATTTTTCCAGAGATTATTCTTTCTGCAAGTTCAGTTCCATTCATCTATTGAGGGAGGGCTTGAAAAAGTGACAATAGAATTCTTGAGGATTTCAGGTGTAATTGGCACAATTTATTGTGTTCTACCACCTGTTACTGTAGTTTTCACTTAGCAGTAAGAACAGTATGGATTATTAAAGGGTTTTTCTGAAGGAGTGGTTGCTTTTAAACTTATTGTTTGCTGTAGCTTCAGGGAGGTAGATTCCTTTTCTGAAAACTTGCCAAGTAGTCAGTTTGCATCTATAACTAAAGTTCAGTGGTGTTAGGTAGCTTGCTAACTAAATAGTCCTCCTGGCAACAACTAATTTTTCTTGCTATCCCAGCCAAAGTATTAGTCCTTCTTACAACCTGTCTAATTATGATACATTCAAGCTCATTTCTATGCTCTGACCAAAAAAGTCTGAGCCAGTGATGACTGTTAAACAGAAATGTCTGCAAGAGTCTTGGAGGGGAGAAGCAGCTTTGGTCCTTATAATATCTAAACGATAACTCCATTCAAAGACAGGCTTAAATGCTTGCAAGTAGAACATACTCAATGAGACTTAATGTAGTGTCTGATTTGCTGAGAATGTTGGCTGGCTCCACTTCCAGATTTTCCTTTATTTCAGAACATGATTCTAGATTCTCTTGCCACACATCACTGCTTTTACTTCAGGGATATCCTCAATTTGTTGCTTTATTTGTTTTAAAAAAATAATCACAGCAACATCACAATGAATTTTATTCTTGCCAAGTTCTTTTGATACCTTTTGTGAGGCTAATTGCTCTGCAAAGCATTTTAGTCTGTCTCACTTGAGCAAAGGTAGCAGTAATACCACTCATTACTAGTTCTTACTTTCCTACCACTTCTGGTTTTAGCATGGAGTCCTTGCAGTTGTATTTGCACAGTGTGGCATAAATAACCTTTATCTTAGATTTAGATGTAAAGATGAAACACTTTGAACCTGGCATTGCAATGCTTGTTATTTCTGTGGCTAGGCAGTTTGGACATTCATGTGGGGATTGGCCACAGGTTAAAATAACTGAAGCCATGCTGAGTTGTTACTAAAACTCAGTCAAGCATTTTATGTATAATGAGCAAAGTGCCCTGGCAAGTTTGACTCACTCTTTGGCTGCCAGGGTACATAAGAAGCGGATGTGTATTATTTTGGGGTTTGTCAGCTCGGGCCTTCATCTTTTGTGGCAAAATACCTTGGCAGCTTCAAGCCATTTAGGCTAGATACCTATTACATGCAGCATGTTGATGAGCAAAAGTTCCATAGGGCTCATTATTAGTAGTCTCTCAAACTGATAGACTTGACATTTCATCCTCTGTTGTGGGAGGCAGATAAAAAGTACAAGGTTAATTAATGTGGGTAATTTTAGCTGTTGTCTGCATCTGGTGAATTATAACTTCTTGATAATTTTAGGATTTATCCATGAGGGAAGGAGTTTCTGAAAACTGAAACTGTGACAGCAGCCAAATGTTGGAACAGGCAGCCCATAAAGATGTGGCATCTTTGTCTGTTCACTCAGTCAGTACCCAGCTGGACACAGTTCTGGGTACCTGCTCCAGCTGACCCTGCTTCTGCAGGTAGATTAGACTGGCTGATTCCAAGACAGCTCTTCCAACCTAAAGGATTTTGTGGAAAATGAAAGTGGTATCTCCCACAGCAGTAAGAGCCTATTTTCAGCATCTTGGTACATTTTATATTTTTACACAGAGAATAATAGGCCTGTGGAGCTTCTTTTTACATTCCACAAATACATTTTCCAGGGCTATTGGACCATAGGAAAGGTGCAGAGTGGATGTTTCAAGACTTACTGTCCATGCGAGATGTATCCTAGAATTACCTTATTGACACTTAACGATATCAGTTCCTGCTACTCTGTAGCTGATTTATGTGGACATAAGATTTTTACGTGGACATAACTTTTTTATTATTATTTTTTTGGGCACAAATTTGAAGGACACAGAGCTGTTCAGGCAAGTCCAGAGGAGGGCCACGAGGATGATCAGGGGCTGGAGCACCTCCCATATGAAGACAGGCTGAGAAAATTGTGGCTGTTCAGCCTGGAGAAATGAAGGCTGCATGGAGACTTCATAGCAGCCTTCCAGTATCTGAAGGGGGCCTATAGGGATGCTGGGGAGGGACTCTTCATTAGGGACTGTAGTGACAGGACAAGGGGTAACGGGTTCAAACTTAAACAAGGGAAGTTCAGGTTACATAAAAGGAAGAAGTTCTTTACCATGAGGGTGGTGAGGCAGAAGTGGGAAATGCTCCATCCCTGGTGGTGTTGAAGGCCAGGCTGGACAGAGCCTTGGGCAACATGGTCTAGTGTGAGGTGTCCCTGCCAATGGCAGGGGGGCTGGAACCAGATGATTTTGACAAGCCAATACAGCATGGCAGTAGCTGTCCTACTAGGCCTGGGCTGGCAAGGATAAATCTGGACCGTCATTTTTTGAACAGACCACAGCTATTAGGTACTCCCAGATCTGATTTTGTGGAAATTAGGAGCTGTTCATCCAAGTATTACAAACCTCTGAACCTGAATGATGCTCATTGTCTTGAATACTTGCACTTATAAAGGATGTGCTAATTGGTAAGCAGGCAAGACTCAAGGGGACATTCTTATCTTTTCAAGTAGGATGCTTTGTGCCATGTGCAACCTGTTGTATGTCCCTAGCTCAGCGGTTCTGGAGTAGCTGTTTGGTTACAGTCTTTCAAATCTACCCATTGGCTATATAGATTTCATGGCATCTGCCTTGGCCAGTTATCTTTGAGGTGCCATTCTCTGCATTCAGTCACTCTGTAGCCCTGAAGTAGCAAAGCAGTCAAATAAAGGTGTTTCACCTTTTCTGTTGATCTTCCTGATGATGTTTGACTTTCACCTAATTCAGGATATTATTTTTTTGTGTTTTTTGTTTAAGCTTTATACTTCATGGCTGAAGCTTTACTTCCCACTCTGGGGAGCAACCAGGTCTTGCCCAAGATTTCAGTTTATCAGTTGCTGCAGTCCCTCCACAGATTATTTGTATTGATTACAGAATATTCTTCTCTAGTAGTAGAAGCATATTCTGCTGATATACTCTAATGCATGAGCTAACTTAAAAATGGGTTTCAAGTATGTGCAGTTCAGTCATCTCATGTTTCAGCCACAGCTTCATGGAAATCTCTGCCAGTGGTACAGTATCTGGTAGTGATACTACAACTGATAAAGCAGCCCTTCATTCATGTATGTTTAAAGACTTGGACCCACTGTTGGCCAGTTGTACTGACAGGGAGTGCTTGGAGTCTTCTATCCTATGGATTTGTAGATCTACACTTCTTAAGAAGTGTAAGTACTTGATGTGTTATTTTCATACATAGTATGAGTCCTTAGTAGGTCACTGAGTTCTCTAGCTGAGACACTGTAAAAGACACACTGAACATTAGCCTCGTTTCAGTCACACTGGGGAAGATGCAGGTTGCTATATGATTGTGCCAGCTACAAAGGCAGAAAGTATGAAACTTGATTACTGATGATGTATGTGCACCCAGGGGATTAAATGTACATGAGGACAAAATCATTAAAGAGTTGAGTTATTAAGAAGTCATTTTCTTTCTTGTAACCTTAAGAAGGTTCAGTGCGCAAAACATTTTCAGCCACTCTTACTCTGAACTGAACTCAGGCATATTAGGTACTTCCCACTGCCACTTCCATGGACAGGAGCTATATAGGGTAGCTTGGATATAATTTTAACCACTGTGATATCTAGCTGAACTGTAATTGAACTGGAGTGAGTGGTTGAAATGAGTAAGTGGTGGTGGTAAACAGCCCTGAAGTTCTGAATTGGCTGTCTGGTATGTATTGAAATCCTGATCCGCCACATGGTAGCTCAGTAAAAAGTTATAGCTGGAAGTATGCCAGTGTGTAACCTTTCTACTCCCAGAGCTCTGCTGTTAGCCATTGCTGCTTTGTGTTAGCTGCTCATTTGTACAAAAATGGCACTGAGTCTAGGCAAAAAAAAGGCCCCAAACATTTGTAAGCTTAGCTTAATGACTAAGGATTAATGATTTCAAAGCTTCAGCGTTTATAAACATTTACTCATTTTATGTATTTGTAACTATTAATTAATGTTTGGCTTATGTTGGTTTTAGGAGCCAGCATTGCCCAGATTTGACACAGGATGGTTTGTCAACCTATCTTTTTTTCTTGTGGCTGTGGTGTCGGTATCATTGTACTGGCTTAATCTCTTTAAAGCTTGAGTTTTCAGGATCTTAATAAAGAGATTTTGCTGTAGAAAAGCTGTTTCCTGTAGTTTGATAAACATTGGCTCAGTTTAAATCAAATGATTTTAATACTGCTTTTACTATCTCCTTAAAATGTTTATTCATGCTGGTCTCCTTTACACATGTATCTTATTTCAAAGTCTCTGTGTTCATATAATGATGCCTGCTGTTTGAGGCAAAAGATGACTAATCAAATAACTCTAATGCTGACATGACTGTGCACGAGTGAACAGCCATTTTAGCTGATATTATTACTATGTCCTTTTGTAACACTTTTGTGTCACCATATTGCAGAAGCCTTTGACATGAACTAAAACTGTTTTACTGCTGTATAGAGTTTGTGACTGCTCTGGAGAATTAACAGTTAAAATGATACACAGATCAGGCAGTATGAAGGAATCAGACTTATCCTGTTAATACAAATACTATTTTATTGGCTACAGCAAAGTTGGGCAATACAAATACTGTGATGTTTGCAGTGCATATGCAGCCTGATCAGTCAAGTTCTTTTGTGGTCACCAATGTAGTGTTTGTATTAATAGAATAATAAACTGTGGAACCTGTGTTGCTTTGAATAATTAGCAAGATCTTCTGAAAAAGTGCCTGCATTGTAGCATTCCAGTAATTGAAGGGGGCTTACAAGAAAGATGGGAGCTAACTTTTTTGGTAAGGCCTGTTGCAATAGGACGAGGGGTAATGATTTTTAAACTAAGAGAGAGGAAATCCAGATTAGATAAGAGGAAGAAATTTTTTTTATGATAAGGGTGGTTAAATACTGGAACAGGTTGCTGAGAGAGATGGCGGATGCCCTGTCCCTGGAAATATTCAAGATCAGGCTCAACTGGGCTCTGAGGAATCTGATCTAGTTGAATATGTCCCTGCTTGTTGCAGGGAGGTTGGACTAGATGACCTTTAGAGTTCCCTTCCAACTCAAACTGTTCTATGATTGCACACTCAATGAAAGTGCTTTTAAGACCACTTTAAGTCAGTATATTTTAAATGGTAGTTCTTTAACAGGTCATATCTTACCAGTCACATCTTTTCATGGTGAGAGCTGCTTTTCTTTATGATGAAGTTCATGGTGTGAGCAGGCTGCCTTGGAGCTCTCTAAATGCAGCTGGTAGCTGCAAACAAAATCAGAAAGTTCAAATATAAAAATACTCTTCTGGGCTTTGGAATATGCCAAAGGCTTCAGTCTCACCAGTATGTATAAACTGAACGAGTACACAGTACATGCACCCAGCTGTTTTTTTGGCATGCCTATGAACTCTACTGGAACTGTTTATCTTGATAGCAAATGCAAGCAGAGAAGCTTGGTATTAGCATAGATTTTGTTTCTCACAAACCTTTCAATGCCAAGAACATCAGCCATAATTTCTCTTTTCTCCTTTTTCCATTTCACAGAATCACGGAATCACATAATCCTAAGGGTTGGAAGGGACCTCGAAAGATCATCTATTCCAACCCCCCTGCAAGAGCAGGGTAACCTAGAGTACATCACACAGGAACTTGTCCAGGCAGGCCTTGAATATCTCCAAAATAGGAGACTCCACAACCCACCCTGGGCAACCTGTTCCAGTGCTCTGTCACTCTCACACTAAAGTTTTTCCTGATGTTCACATGGAACCTCCTATGCTCCAGTTTACACCCATTGCCCCTTGTCCTATCAATGGACATTACTGAAAAAGAACCTAGCTCCATCATCCTGACACTCACCCTTTACATATTTGTAAACATTGATGAGGTCACCCCTCAGTTTCCACTTCTCCAAGCTAAAGAGACCCAGCTCCCTCAGCCTCTCCTCATAAGGGAGATGTTCCACTCCCTCAGTCATCTTTGTGGCTCTGCGCTGGACTCTTTCAAGCAATTCCCTGTCCTTTTTGAACTGAGGGGCCCAGAACTGGACACAAGATTCCAGATGCGGCCTCACCAAGGCAGAGTAGAGGGGGAGGAGAACTTCTCTTGACCTACTGACCACACTCTTTCTAATGCACCCTAGGATGCCATTGGCCTTCTTGGCCACAAGGGCACATTGCTGGCTCATGGTCATCCTCCCATCCACCAGGACCCCCAGGTCCCTTTCCCCTTCACTACTTTCCAGCAGGTCAACCCCCAACCTGTACTGTTTCATGGGGTTGTTCTTCCCCAGATGCAAGACTCTACACTTGCCCTTGTTGAATTTCATCAAGTTTGTCCCCAGCCAACTCTCCAGCCTGTCCAGGTCTTGCTGAATGGTGACAGAGCCTTCTGGTGTGTCAGCCACTCCTCCCAGTTTAGTATCATCAGTGAACTTGGTGAGGGTACACTCGGTTCCCTCATCCAGGTCATTGATGGAAATATTAAAGAGCACCAGTCCCAGCACTGACCCCTGAGGAACTCCACTGGTCACAGACCTCCAGCTAGATTCTACCTCATTGACCACAACTCTCTGCCTTCTTCTTTTCAACCAGTTCTAAATATTATGGCTCCATTTCCGTTTCTGAATCTCCATTGCCAGTTTCTGAATCTAATTCAACTGTTTTCCTCTCTCCTTTAACGCATGGAGCATTTTTACCATCGCCTCTGCAGTGACTCTGTACTCAGTACCCATGTAATCCAGACAAATCCCCTGCATGCAGTCTTATTAAAAAGCCATGGGCATGGGGTTAAACTCAGAATGGTCATGAGCCAAGCCTTTCACTGCTTTTCCTAAAATAAATCGTTGCTAATGCTGCTGCCATATGGCCAGCAAACATGAGCTCTCAGCAGTCTTCTTATTTCCTCACTCATGCTTTCAAGTGTGCTGGCTCTTTAACCGGGCTTCTTCTCCCATGTTATTTGTAGTTTATCTCCCAAGTGGTGAGCTTAAGAAGCAAGTGTCAGAAGAATAAATAACTTGTCTCAGCTGGCCTGTTAGCGGTTCCTTTAGCGTCTCCTGGGTAACTGAGCACGGCACTACGGTAATGCGGTGTAGGGTTTTTTGAAGGGAGAGCGTCCTCACAGCAGGTCAGTGCCGGGCAGAGGGCGACTGCGGGCTCCCCCTGTACAGTAGTGGCCTCTAGTGGAAGATGCTCAGCCCTTCTGGTGACCACAGACTCAAGACATAAATCCTAGACTTTTCCTGTAATGATTCTTGCCATTTCCAAGCTTGTTTTTAAACCTGGATCCCCCCAGCAACACTGCAGGAAAAAAACAATGGGGCTCTTCTCTCTTCTGACTGGTTTGCTAATACTAGAGTATTTAAACAGTAATATAATAGCACTGAGTTAAAGAATTATTCTAATTACTTTTTTAGGTTTCTCACTGTTTTGGCAGGTTCCCATGGCATTTGCTTGTGTGAGCTGGTGCTTCATAATGTAGAATGGGGGGAATATTGTATTCTGACCTATACATTTTAATATGTCTCTGTGCAATCTCATGTTACATTGTATAATTGTATATACTACTTTTCTGAAGACCTGTGGTGAAAATCTCCAGATGGCATCTGGAGGGAAGGATGTAAAATTCTTATTGCAAATATTGGCACTGGTGCAGCGCTCACATTTGCAAACTTAGAGGGAACAGATAGGTACGTGTGGAGCCACTTTGTTCCTGGAACTTAAACAAAAAAAGAAAAGTATTCTGAAAGGTAAGAAATCTGTATGTAATGTATAATAAAATTTTTCTTATTAGCCTTTAGTTTGATCTTTCAGGAAAAACTGGTGAAAACTTTGCTTTAAACCTCCCTCTTGGTTTTGAGGTGTTGTAAATTAGTTTTTGAGGCTGAAAAAATAGGTTGCCGTAGGAGGTAACCTTTCCATGATTAAGTAGGTGAGTGTTGTCTTTGACAGGATTATGCAGTGAATTGGTCTTGATTCCTCCTTCTGCCTTGGGATGTGAGTTCATGTTATGAGTCTTCTTGACAGATGATTTTAGAAGCCTCTTAAAGTCAGTTCTGGCAGTTACTACCATCTCAGATCCTTAAACATCCTTTACAGCATATTTAACATCATCATGCTCTTCCTGTCTCTTAGTGCAGCTTCTCCTTAGAAGGTAAAAGTGTTGGTATTTAATCAGTGTTAAACTGGAGTTTTGTTTAGTCTCCCAGTGTTTTTTAGTTTGAAAGATCACTCTACTTTCTCTAGTTTTCAGTTTACATACTATAGCCCTTAGACAGATACTACTTTGCTTCAAATCTCAGCCTTGCTTCCAGTCAGATATTTTTGTCGTGCTTATCCTTTCTGCTACTTGGCAAATCTAAAACCACTTCTTTTTTGTACAAATGTTGTTAGAAGTCACTCTTGTGCTTTTCAGGAGAAACCTTAAATAAAGGGGAATTTTTTTTTTTTTTGTATCTTACATGAAAAATATGTTCATGACAGTAAGAGTAGTAGTGCTTTTATATGCCTTCCCAAAAAAGGAATCAGCCATTGTGTGGTTTTAATGATGAGGTATTTACAAGTACAGTGTCCAGAAAACAGCTTGACTTACTATGTTAACATTGCAAAAGATTTCCATAAACCCTTGGGAGGCAACTTCGCTTCTGAAAGCTTAGTGGAGAATCTGTTAAATCAGCAGAAGAATATTGAATTCCTGGTTGAGATTTGAAAAATGCTTGTTTCCAAAACAGAGTATGCTGAATTATGTCTTCCACTGAAACAGCCAACCAGAAGACAGAAATGTAGGAATAATAAACAGAATGGAAGTACAAGCCTTGCAAAACCAGGGGAGGTTTAATGTGGAAAAATTCACAAGCTTTGAATATATTATAGCATCACTCCAACATGAAGAAACAAACTTCTAGAGAATGATACATGTAACCAAGTTTTCATCACCAGTTTATTTTGATTTAAATACTTTGAAATGTTGGAAATTACAGGCTTTTTTGAAGTAGAAATTATCACTTTTATATTCTTCTGTTTGACCCACTGTGATAGCAAGGTATATGGAGATAAGGCTCTACCTGTACTAATGAAACAGTGCTTTGTCTGCACTGTCATTGATGATGGTCTTCTCAGGAGAATAACCATGAAATGTAGCTTGCTCCATGCCTTCTTCATGTAGGGTGTTTTTAGCCACCTTGTCTTGTTTGGGGAGCAGGAGACAATGGCATCACTTTGTTCTCTGTGCCTTCATAATGGATTGTGATTTCTTTGTCTTTTATTTTCTTCCCCCACCTCCCCCTCCACTCCCGCCTCTGGTTTTCAGTGATGGTTGGCTTTTAATTATGTACATGTCTGGTAAAAATCTTAGTAAGCTTGTATGGTCAAGGATTTCCATTTCATGTAATTTGGGAACCATTGTGGATGCTACAGAACAAGCTCTTTTTATTCCACACAAGAATATGGAGGTTCAGTGTTATTTAAGTAACTACCAATAGTCAGTAAATGTTACTGCTCAGGTTATAAAATGCCCTTCACCATTGTCTCCTGAAAAAATAGGTTGAGATCTGCTGCTTTGATGTCCTTTCACACATATGCATGCCATGCATACATGAACACAGCTATCATAATCTGCACAAGTGCTTAGTTGACCAAGTGCCTTCTTTTAGTTACCTTAAGATGTATTTTTATTTTTTCTTCTAAGAAAGACCAAAAAATTAACTTGTTTCATCTTGGGAAATCATTGTACAAGGGACGGAAGAGGTTTGTTAGATTCCCTTGACTGTTGTCAGGAGAGGAGGAGAGGATGAGAAACCTGTCCAGGTAAGCAGTTGTACAAAATGGATAGCCTTCTTAGCATGACATCGGCAGGAGTACTTTGCTAACATCAGGAAAACTGTGGTATTTGACAAGGTAGACTTATTGCCAACTCAGTGCCTTCCTTGACTGAAATAAGCTATACTAAGTGAAATTACTCTGCTACAAATTAAGGATGGCACATTTGTCAGTAGGTGGTTTAATGCTTCTCACCTGCAGCACTTCTGCGCTGGCGAGAGTTTACGAGATGGGACAAGCTTGGAAAACAATGTGAAACAAATTATATTAGAGGCTTAGAGTAACTTTTGTGCAAAGAATTCATGGATTGTTTTAATCTCAAAGATGCCTTATGGTTGTTATTAAGATTAACTTGCCCTAATCTTCTTGCAGTGATTTAAAACATCTGTAATATTCTTCAGTCAATCTTCTTAACAAAACCTAGTTCTTGTTAGATACATACTGGGTCTTATCAGATGCAGTGTGCTACTATCAGAGTAGATCTTTAAAAGTTCTCACAGAATTCTTACAAATCTCTGCTAGTAAGTGAAACTGGAGCATTTTCAATGGAACAACAGAGGGTGTTCCATTATGTTACAACATAAGCTGTTATTGAGAGACTGAGTAATTGTGGAAATAAGTATGTATCACAAGTGGAATGATTCTGCATGTACTGGATAGCGGTCAGTTTGTATCAAGAGTTTTATTCTGATATTTTCATTTAATCGTTATAACTAAGGACATTAGCCTTCAACTGGTATATAAAATAAAAGTGTGAAACTACTGTTTGGCCTCATTGTACATGTTGGAAACAAAAAAAAAATAGGTTAAAACTGGAAAGTTAAAAATCTAATGTGAACAGCTGCAAGATTAGTTAATGAAAGAATATATAGTAACTTCCTCATAACTATCTAATGTAAACTGGTATTTGTTGACCAACAAGAGCTGTATTGCAGCTTGTGCATACAGTTAACAGTTTCACTGCTTGGAGCCATTTTTAAAGATGTGTCCTGTTATGTTGCTTTGAAGTCTTTATAAAAATAAAAATGTAAACATAGCTTCCTTTGTATTGCATCAAGTGCTTTGTTTTAGGTGCAGGTGATCATGATTCCTAGTGGGACAAGCAGATAAAATCTTGCTTGTGTTTTCTTGGCCATCTGAAGTTGATTTGCCCCTCTGGAGTTCAGTGTCAGTCAGTAGTCTGTTTGTGTACAATGCAACATGCCTTTTATTTCTCAAGAAGCCTTGCTGATAGAGTGTTGCATTGTTTAGAAAGACAGATTTGTGATCGCTCTCCAATTACTGCCTAGGGATCACAAGAGGGAGGGAAAACAAATACATCCTGGTTGAACTAAATTTTCTTTGGAGTCTGATGCCATCTATGATAGCTTATTCATCAGCCTTAATAGATGACAGAAACACTATAAATATTAGATCTTTGTGGCAGAGTAATTTCCACAGATTCTAGAGCTTCTTTGTTCTTTGTAGATGGCTTTTTAATGTGGGGTAGAGAGCTTACACAGGTCTCAGCACTAAGGAGTGTTTGGTTTTCTTTTCCTTTTTTTTTTTAATTGCTGGACAGTTGCTGTTTATTTATTAAACTGCCTTTTTGCCAATAAGCATTGTCTGATGATCTTTGCAGTATTTGGACTGTTAGTTTAAGCATGAACTTCTGTGATGTAAAGAGCAGTGGAGCTCAATACAGGTGAGTTTTTCTGTTTATGTGCCTATTTGATACAGGAGTTTAGAGTTGGTGTGGTGGACAGTCTCCTATTTATCGTGCAGATAACTATGATCAGTATCAATTTCTGTTTTGAGAAGAAATTTGCTGAAATATTCCTAGATAATGTTTTCAGTATAACTTCTGTCTTTCTAAGCAATGTGACCTCTAAAGCAGAGGCCTTTGCAAGTGATGAAGTATCATTGCTTTAACCTCTGTGAATCTGTTCTGGCAGAGATGCTAATTTACTTTCCACTAGGGTTGTGGGAAGTATGCATCTCGTGTGTTTAGATTTACAATGGAGTGCTTTCTCTAGGGTGCTGGAATATTGGGGTGCCATTTTTTCAGGGAGATGCTAGCTGCACTTTTTTAAAGGTTGTTGCTTGTCTTACCTACTGCATAACTTGATATGCCATATGGTAAAATGTAATAAGAGAAATGCTCTCCCTCAGCACAAATCTGCAGCTTGTTTAGAAGTGGGCAAAAGTTTGCTGTTCATACTGGAAGTAAACTGCAAGTATTGGACGAATGGTGAAAATGCAGTCAATCAGCTCTTACTGTATTGCTTCAGCTGGTTGTACGGAACCTTTCTGCTGCAGAAACTCCGAAGCCTGACTTTTCTGCTCTGTTAACTCTAGACTTCAGTTGCTTAGGGTTTATAAATGCAAAAGCATATATCTGGCATTCTTGGCCATGTACAGTGCAGATCACCATGAGGTTATGGGCAGTGCCTCAGAACAAATGTTTGAGAGTGGCCCGAGTGACTTCTTCAGCAAAGCTGCTGCTGATCTGTGAGTTCATGCTTGGTTATTTGCACCTGAGGTAGGAGGGCTGCAACACTGTACCATGTATTATGTACACTATAGGTATACAGTAAAAAAATGTTGGCATGAAGATGAGCAGTGCCAATTTCAAGTGACTGCCTGTTATCTTGGACTAGTATAAGGCTCTGTCAAGTAAAAGCATGTACCTCTTCTCAGACTGTCAGCTATAAATATTCAGCCCATCTTAGCTATCCAAGCAGAGGCAATGGTTGCATTTCTTTTCTTGGTTCTTTTTTCTTTGCTGTGTTTGCACAGCTACAGCTCTGAGCTGAGAGTGGTTAAAGGAGAATGTTTCTCCCCATTAGGTGCCATTTGATAGAATGGCAGCATGTTCTTTAGGGAATATATGTGTGCTTTAGACTGAATGATGGAAAGCTTCTACAGGCACAGAAGAGTTTTTCTAAATGGCAAGAGCAATCTTATTACAACTGCAGTAGACCTGTGAAAGGGTATAAAAGCAAGGGAGAAGTTATTAGTTAATCCTCTAATTCCAGTGTAGGTTTGTCAGTAGCTGGTTTAAGCCATTTACACAACTCATAAGGGACTTCAGATCAGTTGCTCTGATAAGGGAGTCTAGTTTTCCAGCTTTTTGAAGAGCTCTGTTCCAGTAATCCTCCTTTTCTTCCCCATTCCCTTCCTGAAGGTCATCATATTCCAGTTTCCTAGATGAAAGGATGTTACCAGAATCATTGCACAACTCCTGTGCGAGAACAATTGGTAGGGTGGTGTCTGAGCCAGCCTTTTTTTTTGCATGGTCTTAAAATGCAGCTATATACTGCCAAGAAAGCCAGCTGCTGGAGGATTGCTGCAGTCCTGGCAGTCTTTCTAGGCCTACACTTGAACAGATGTGGACAGGGCTCTGAGCTTCAGAGGATGTTTGAGTTGGAAAAGGATTTTGGGGTTCTGTTTGAATGCTCAAGCACTGGTTTGGGTACAGGTGGGATTAGCAGCGCTACCTCGTCACTGCTGTCTGCAGGCACTGCTTGGTTTGTCTTTGTGGTCCCAGAAAACACATTAAAACTCTAATAGCAGTTAACAGCCTTCTGCACCTGTGTGTACCAGGGGCTGAAGCAGCAAATATTATGAGCTGAATATTGTTGCATAATATTGCAAACCCAATTCAGTTAACATGTGGCATCACTCTTCAAGTGCAGGATTTTACAGTGGGATAGGAGACTAAATATGTTGAAGTGCAGAAGAGATGCAGGGAGAACAGGAAGTGGAGGACAAGGAACCTGCACCTGGTTCTTGCTCGATTGCTGATGCTTTGCTCCATCATGACTACAGATCTCTTCAGATGGTAATGACACATGGTGGATAGTGAGAAGACACCACTGAATGTTTTCAAGTTCTTGTTAATGTTGTTGTAGCCATGGTGGCAAGTTTCAAGAGAGGTAATAATTTCATTAAATTGACTGATGACTCTGGAACAAATTATAAGCTGACAGGCTTTTGAGACCCGCAGACCTGAAGACAGCATCATCCAAATCTATCAGTTGCTATACTAGGTGATAACATCTCTGTAGAGGATGGAAAGACTTGCACATGAAACTTGTTTACATCTCAAAGCATTCTTCAATCTATAAGGAAAAATCTAGAATCATAAGCTCTTTTTATGGGAAAGAGTTTAAGAAAGACTGTGAAGTGGTTGCCAACTACAAATTAAAGTTACTCTTTAATCTTTAGCCTGGAAGGTTAACAACAACTTGGAAAAGGGTGTGAATCTGTGCAGGGGAAAACTATAAAAGTGCTGAAGTTCCTTCTGCTTGAAGCACTGTAAACTCCATGCATTATGGGATCATGGAGAGAATGTATGTATGGGAAACGATGTATTCCTGGCTGTGGTAGAGGGGCTGATCACAGCACTTGTATCCAGCTGTGCATTTTACCTTACTACTCTTGTAGTAGCTAAATCTCATGTGTATTTAGATGGGATTGTACATCACTGACTTGAAATGTTGCACCAAAAGGAGCGTGACCAGCAGGTCAAAGGAAGTGATCCTGCCCCTCTACTCTGCTCTCGTGAG
>NDXB01008298.1:246373-257889 GCA_002631895.1 Agapornis roseicollis | reverse complement strand
AGCTGTGCCTGGGATTGCTCTGACCCAGGTGAAGGACCTTGCACTTGGCATGGTTAAACTTCACGAGGTTGGTTGGCATCAGCCCACTTCACAAGCGTGTCAAGGTCCCTTTTGGGTGCACTCTGATGAAGCAACAGGTTAAATAAAACCCAAGGTATATTTCTTTTTGTTTGCTGGTGGATTTGAATTGAACTGAAGGAGTCAGCTCATTTACCTCTGAATTTCCAAGCATTTGAAATGCAATCCTTCTTTCTGAGTGAAAAGCAGAGGGTCCTTCGAGTGAGACCCTACAAGTGAGGTTTTTCTCACTAAAATCTGTTAGGATTAGGTAGACACATTGCTAGAAGGGAAATGAAAGGTAGCCAAGCCAAGCAACTGTACTTTTTCACTTAATTCATAAGCCTTCCACATCGTAAGTCATTCCTTATCCTGAACTCAGGCTTTCATAAGGTTATGATGTTGGCAATGAGACTGACTGCAGAATGATAGTGTCAATCATAAAATAAGAGAAATTACACAGTTTTTGAGGAAGGGGAATTTGTAAGAGAATAAATGTTCTAAAACAAAAATTGCACACATACAAAAAAAATAATTTTCTTTGCCTTCCTTGATGCCTTTTTTATACACTAGTTTCAAAAGTGGTGAGCTGCCTGAAATGCAAACCCAAGCAAACACTAATTTTGCTGACTACAGCCATGTGTATTCTAGTAAATTATGGCCTGTGCAACTAACAGCTGCTTCTACAGTTCCCAAATCATGTTTATTTTTTAAACTTTAAAGCCCCTTGCTTTTTTTCCCCTCAATTTTCTTTTCTTCTGCTCTTGCAGAATAGTAAAGAGAGAAAAAAATGTTCCAGAGAAATTTGACAGGAGCTAACAAAAGGGAAAGGCAGAAAAATAAATAAAGGGAGGCAGAAAGATAGCTGACAGCTCACTGCTCCTGTAGGGAAACTTCACTTTTATTAGGAAATGCGTTCTTGTACTTTATGGTGACTTGAGCTGAATGCTGAATTAGTATCTGGACAGGAAAAAAAAAAAAGAAAAGATACATGCTACAAGATATTGTATTATTTTGTTATGAATTATCCTGAAATATTCTCAAGCATTTTTCATGAGCATTTCACAGGGAGAGAGGCAACAGTTAACCCAAGAGTTCTGGGTATTTTTAGTTGGGAATATTAACACTGTAGCGTAGTCCTGCTGTAGTGGGGAGTACTAATGATGCATTAAGCATTCCAATTTTAGAGCAGTTGGTAAAAAAGTATTACAAAATCACTGCTTAGTCAGTTTTGCCATTTGATTAAAAATTAAATTCCTAGGTAAAGCATGTCTGGAGAAATCATAGAATCATAGAATAGTAAAGGCTGGAAGGGACCTTAAGATCATCTAGTTCCAACCCCCCTGCCATAAGCAGGGACACCTCACACTAAACCATGCCACCCAAGGTGACATCAACTGCTCTACCCCTGTCCATAGGTGTCTTTAATCAACAGGTGCATATTCAGACATTATAACTGACACAATATGCACTATTATGTACTGAGAAACCTGTAGTGTGTACCAGAGAACAGAAGTGCTTAAAACCCAGAACTGAAAGGGAACAGAAAGAAATAAGTTTTTGCTATAATTCTCAAGACCCTGATCAACTTGGTGAAAGCTGCCTGCATTGACTGCTACTAGAGACTACACAGGCACAAAAATTTCCTAACAGTGAAAGAGCTCACAATCTGGATTTCCTGATCAAAACTGTTTTAACTGATTACCTGAATCCTCACAAAAAATGCTCTGTGAAAGCACAAAGTCAGCTAGACTGGACAAGAATCATGGAGCTTTTGGCTCCTGCCTTTTTCCACCTCCCTTCCCCATGTGTGGCTAAATATTTTCTGCAGCCAGCTTCAACAAGCAAAACTAGGAGCTGACTGCTCCACAGAGGATGCTTGGGAGGGCAGAGGAGCAGAAGCTGCTCATGGTAGAAACCAAGCATTCAGGCTGCATGGTCTCAGGGGTGAAACAGATGCTCTCATTATTCCCCAGCACTCCTACCCCTCTGGGCTGTCAGTTGTCCCACAGGGCAGCAGCAGTGTGGTCCAAGCATTTGGCAACTCAAAAAGCTGTGATTGTTGCTACTGAAAGAGGAGTTGAAAGGGAGTGTTAAATGAGTCCTCAAAACTGCTGCTCACCCACATCTGTGTAGCGTTAGTTAGCAACAGGCACTAAAGAGAGCTACAGCCAGATGCCTAAATAACAGGATGGTAGGAATGTCAAAGACAATTACAATGTCCACTACAGGCAGGCATTGCTAATGCAAGAGCTTTAGTGCTCTTAGCTATCCCACATAAATCTGCATCTGCATTAGAAAACATACTGGTCACCAGCAGCAATTGCAAACATAATAGCAGCCCCGTCAAACCAGAATAAAGTCAATCTAGCCCAATGTAATGCCTCCAGCAGTGGTCAACGTGAAGGGTATAAGGAAAGAGCAAGCACATAGTATAATTTACCTACTGCTACCTGAAGGTGATAACACAAACCAAACAAGAACAGAAACAGAAGATAAAGCCTAAAAATGAGAAAAAAGGGCTGCATAAAAATGTAGGAAGATTATTACCACCCTGCAAATGTCAGAAAGTAGTTGCATCAAATTATGGGGGATGGCAAAGTAGATAATAGCAGTTAACTCAACAACTATCTGATAAGTGATCCGTAATAGAATGTTATTAGATGTGTCTGACACACTGTGAATTATACACTGATAAAAGAGGCTGTTCCAAATGTTTAATTGTGCAATTTACATTTTGTTTTTACAATAGCTATGAACAAAAAATGCAACCAAAACCCAAATAATCAGCATAAAAAGGAGAGGATAACTTCTTTTTTCCTGATGGCTTTGTCATATTGAACTAGTCTCCTGATTTTTGAACCAGTATTTCCATCAATTTAAAATGACCTTTGAAAATTTGTTTTAAACAAGTAGTAGAACAGTAACAGTGTTTTCCCACTTATAGAATAACTTTGAAGAAAGGAATACAAAATCCTTCCAAATTATTTGGGTCTGCTCCCTACTACCTTTCTCTGTGCAGCAGGCAAGTAATCATTAGTTCTGCTTTACAAATAGTTAGATTTCTCCTGGAAAAGCTTTAAGTTAGAGCATTAGAGATTTCTCAAGTTGCTGAACATCTGCAGTTACATCGACTGGAACTGGAGTGAGAAGTGCTCAGGTTTTTTGGAAACTGTGCTGTCAGGAGTTAAGGGCAGAAGCTACAGTGTGCTGCTGTCACCTTTGGATTTTCCCCTGCTGCTGAGTCTTCCTTTGGAGAAAAGCACCACAGGGCCTATGACAGGATTAGCTTGTGCCATCCTCTCTTTTTCAGATGTTTGCTGCACTCATCATACCACCTCTTCAGTATCTGCAGTAGATCTTAATAGGCTTTTATTGACTTGTCAGAGCATTTCCTATAAAAAAATGCTGTGTTGCTTCTTTCAGACTCACTTGAAAAGAGCATTCTAAAATTTCATAAAATTACTTAAAGGGAAAGAAAATTGTTTTGAAATAGCAAACTTTTCTGTGTGAAAACATCCTCAGAAGAGTTCATATTAACGTCATCAATTTAAAACTTTCCAATCTCTGTGCATTGATATAAAAACCGCATTTTTAATTTTCCTTTTTCTTGCAAATAGAAAGCAATAGAAATCACAGTATTTTCTGCAGGAGGAACATTCAGGTTTGAGTATTTTTTAAAACAACTATGTGCAGTTGAAACAGAAATCTACAACAGCAAAGATTATTTTGAATCGTAATGGCAAATGGGAAAGACCTAACACTAAAGCTTATTTAGCATCCCCAAAAGAACTCTGTATTCACAGTAAAGGTAGGCTTGTGTCTTGCTGTCTCAGAGTAATGCTTTCTGCATGCTTACTGCATAGAAGTGGTTTGTTTGCTTCCTTCTTTCCTTTGTTTGTTTGTTTGGTTTTTTTCAGTATTTTATAGAGGATTGCTTAGAGAATAAAGCCTCTTAACTTTCTGTGAAGAAGCAGCTTCTTCCCAGTGTTTCTAGAAGTGTTTCAGCTTTAAATAAGAAGGAAAGGAGGATGGTCTGAAGAAAGGAGAGAGTCTTACTAGACCTGATGCAAACAGGGCTGCAACAGCTCTTACCATCCTTCCTGATGAGAAAGCTTACACCTGTGTAAATAGATACACACAAGCATACACATAGAGGTATTATTCAGGCTAGCAAGAGTTGTGATTGTTCATGGAAGTCAATGGAGGACAAGAAGTGCTTGTGAAGCAGCTCTTCACAGCTTTATGGTTGGTCAAAACCAGAGCATGAAAAGCACTTAAAAATGCTGTTTTGAGGACTTGGTTTCTATTCCTCCAAGTATCTTTTCTGCTTCTGGAAAAAATATCACACCTTATTACCATCTCTGACTGCCATCACTTCTTTGTAATGAAACCCATCATTTGGTGGTAAATAAACTGATTCTTCTATTGCCTCCTCCACCAAAATAATAGCACAGGTTTTCGGAGGACCTAAAGACATCAGGATCACTGTTTTCAGCTCTGCCCTGCGAATAGGTGAATGCTAGAGATGAACTGTGGTTTACTTTAAAGAAATTAATGGATATGTACATTTAAGCCAGCAAAACTAATCTTCTAAGACCCTTTGCATATCATAAACCATAGATTTATGTGAAGTGACTCTTATGTCAAGCTAAAAACTCCTGGTGGCATTGAACCCCTTCTGCTAGAAAAGCAACAATCAGAGGACCCCAAGTACAGTTCTTTAGGTAGGTTGTTCCATTGACTTATTCTAAAATAGATTGAAATCTTCTTTTGTCTTTTTCTGAGAAATGCTTTTGTTTTTAAAAAAGTGCTCTCAGGAAGGCATGAATTGGCCTTGCTTTATGGCTCTGTTCATGTCTTGAAAGATGTCCATCTAGACCCACTAAAAAGCTTACATGGACAGAAATGGAATTGTTTAGTTCTGTTGTGTCTCAAAAGTGATTTTCAGGTTTCAAAAGTTGTGTTACAAGTCTTATGAGGAGAGGCTGAGGGGACTGACACTGTTTAACGTGGAGAAAAGGAGGCTCAGGGGAGATCATATTAGTCTCTACAACTACGTGAAAGGAGGTTGTAGTGAGATGGCAGTCGGTCTCTTCTTCCAAGTACCAAGTGACAGGCCAACAAGATATGGCATCATATTGCATCAGGAGAGGGTTAGATTGGATATTATGAGAAATTTCTTTACTGAAAGGGTTGTCAAGCATTGGAACAGGTTGCCCAAGGAAGTGGTTGTGTCACCACCCTTAGAAGTGTTTAAAAGTCATGTAGATGTGGCACTCAGGGATGTGATTGGACTTTATGATCTTATTGGTCTTTTTTAACCTAAATGGTTCTATGAATCTAAAAAATTAGAAACAACATTTCTTCAGCTTCTTTCTTTATAGCAGCACATTACTAAAAGAAAGCTACCTTCTTCCCCATTTAATATCTATTCTTTTGGTCAGATTTTGCTTTATGTATTTATTTTCATTTTCATTTACACTTATTGTCAATAGTGTGAAAAATGGCAGCATGAAATGGAGGTGGAGATTTGAAATTATTAAGACTCCATACATGAAAAGTTTGAGCAACATGAGGTTTGGTACATAAAACACTAACTCCTTTCCTCTAGTCTTCTCTGTCCTAATGGAACCCCATTTCAGGCCCATCATGGATGCATGCTGAACTTGGAGTTAATTTTCTGGGGATGAAATATAGCTTATATACATCTAGGACATGGAGTCTGAAAATCATAAGTTAGATCTTGTGTCAAAAATTATGACAGAGGGAATAAGGTGGGGAAAGAGGGGTCACAACATAGACTCAGTTGCCCTGAAGTGTACCCTAGCTTTTGGGCCACTGTAGTTATGTCTACACTGAAATAGTGAGGAAAGCTCAACACATGCTTAGTTCTTGGATTCTGTAACTTCAGTGCACACTGACAGCTGCAGCCCTGCTGTAAGTTACAGTGTCCAATGCTGCACTAATGCAGAGCTGGATATATGCTGTTGGACTGTTTTGTGCTTTGTTCTGATGTCCTGCTCTACCCAGATCACATGTGAGGGAGAGCTTTTGGAGGCATTGATCTTCAGGCTCCTCTCTAACAAGAGTTTATCTTAAGTCCATTCCTGAAGAGTGGGAAGTCTAGGGAGAGGCAAGAAACTTCCCATCCTAACAGCCACACTAGGAGAGATGGTGAAATAACCTACTGTCCTGGATTCAGCAGTAGCAATCCTTTTTCTCCTTCTTAGTAGCTGGTGCAGTGCTGTGTTTTTGACTCTCAGCCTGAGAACAGTGCTGATAACACCGATGTTTTTAGTTGTTCTGTTCTGTTACTCTGACCAAGGGCTTTCTGAGTCTCATGCTCTGCCAGGGAGGAGGGAAAGCCAGGAGGAAGAAGAAACAGGACACCTGACCCAAACTAGCCAAAGAGGTATTCCATATCACAGCACATTATGTCCATTATATATAAACTGGGGGCAGTTACCTGGAAGGGCTAGATCACTGCTTGGGTCAGGTTGGGTAGTCAGCAGGTAGTGAGCCTTGTTATATCCCTTATCACCATTATTACTGGTGGTAGCAGCAGTGGTTTGTGTTATACCTTTGTTACTGGACTGTTCTTATCTCAGCCCGTGGGAGTTACAGTCTTTTGTTTCTCCTCCCCATCCCTCCAGGAGTGGCGGGAGAAAGTGGGGGGCGTGAGCAAGCAGCTGCGTGGCTCTAGGTTGCCAGCTGGCCTTAAACCACTACACCTCTACAGCTGGTTTCCAGTAGCCAAGAAATCCTGTAGATGTTTTCTTGGTTTGGTTGTTTTAAACTACCTTGTACTATCTGAACTCTAACACAGCCAGAGATTTGCCTTTACATCTTCAAAGCACTGTGCAAGCATCATACACTTCTCACAAAACTCTTATGAGGGCGATGGATTGTATATGAATTATTCCCCACTAATCATAAGAGAGGGGAGGCTATAAGAACTAATGTCTTGTACCTATTGATCTTTTTGTATGAAACCTTTATTATCAGTACAGTATTTGTATCACTGCATTGCCAAAAAGCTCCAGACAAGATCTGTGTCTTGTTGTGCCAAGTACAGCCTTATGTAGTAGATTTTGTCAGCTTCTCCCAAAACAGTTTTCAGGTTATAATGAAAAGAGGTGTGAGGAGAGAATCAGAGACAGAAAGCAAAGAAGCTGATATGCTTTAAATAATGTAGCTGGCTACCAGAAAGGCAGTGGGCTACCACAAGAACTGCTTTATAGCAGACCATGAGCCTCTTCCAAGACTGGTTACTGTCTAACTTACTGTCTCTCATAAAATGCAACGAGGATGTCAACAGCAACCCCAGCCTGTATCCTGAAAAGGCTAGTTTGTTCCTCCAATATTAGCATGATAATCCTGAGATCCCTGCAGTCTTTAAACAGTAGTAGAATTAAGTTGCATATCATCCTTGGAAACAGGAAAAAATAATAAAGTGTGAAAATGCATTTTAAATATTAAAAAGCAAAATATTTGAAAAAGATAGAAAAAGACAAGGGAAAAAAAAAAAAAAGCTTTTAGTGTTTTGGGTTTTTTTCCAGATTGCAAATAATTGTTTTATGCAAAGTCATATAAATCTAATTACAATGGCTAACAGACTATTGTAATCTTTAACAAACCCTCAGAGAATCCCTGTTAAAACTCCATTTAGTGTTTTTGGTTTTGCATTACTGGTTCATCCTACGTACTATCACAGCACATATCATGCCTGCAATTTCAAGCCTTATTAAAATAATCATTTTTATCCAGAACTGAGAGCTGTTACTTACCACTGGAAATATATTATTAGCTCATCCTAACTAAATCGCTCATTCCTTCCTAGTAGAAGTTAGATTTCTGTCAACATTTCATTATTACCTCTAACATTTTGAGTAGCTCTGTAATTATGTAGAATTTTCTTGGTGGTTTGTTTTTAAGAAATAATAGGTGAAAAAAACTGTCTCATCTTTTCTATGTGGAATATGAAGTCCATAATGGAAGAGGAAAATGTATGCCAGGAAAAGGAGGTATATTTTACATTCTAATTCATTCATCAGAAACATATATATATATTTGTGAGACAGAAATATGAGTGAAGTCTTCATATTAATCAGCTTAATTCAGTGGAATTACAATGGGACTCAGATCGTTGGAAGAGGTGCTGCAAAAATCCTTTTGCCCCTCTAGTCTCAGTTTAATGCACACAGAGACATTGCTCCAAAACAGACTACAGACTGATTCAGGAAAAACATTAAAAATATTTAATAGAAAGGGGGGTGTGTGTGTGTGTGAGTGGTGGTGTAGGGAGGGGACAGGAAGGTTTCTAGTAGAACAGTGTGCAGAATATCCACAGTGGTGAGCAGGTATTTCTCAAGGTGAGGGTTAAGCTAACAAAAGTCATAGCATTCCAGTCTGACCTCTATAACGGCTGACTTTAACACGGCTTTCTGATAAGGCTATTCTTAATGGAATGGTTTGGTTTGTTTTTTGTCTGTTTTACTTTCTTTTATTTTTCTCATTTATTATTATGTCTGACAACATTTTCACTCAGAAGTATTTGCACTAGGAAAGTATTGCTCTGTAGTATAGGTTTGTTTCTCATTTGCTGCAATTTGTGCTTCTGTTTGGTTTCTGCACAAGTGTGACTCTCATGACATCCTGAAAAGCTGCCAGAGGAAACTTAAGATGGCAAGATGAGAGATGCTTTGTTGTTTAGTCACAGCCATTTAATACACAGATGCACTAGGGTACATGCATCAGAGTAATGCAGCAGTATGAGACATCTGCATGGAGCACACAACCTTTTCAAGGCTTGTACCCTTCTGGAAAGGTAGTAATTGGCCAAACAGGAAACCCTACAATGTTTAAAACAGCACTATATGCTCATGTTTAGGCAGCTGAGTCCACCCAAAGAGTCTTTATGAGATGGAAGAAAACCACCTCATCAAATAGAAAGGAGTGTTAGCAAATACACACAGCAAATAGCAAATACATTTCAACATATATACAGATGAAATATGAAAGCACTAGGCCAGATGAATCTAATCTGTGGTTGCTTCACTGTCATAAACCAGCCATAGATCAAGAAGACGAGGTTGTAGAGAAATCTTGCATTGAGAAGTTTGAGCGTTTTAGCCATTGGCTTTAGCCCTGCAGCTTTCTACCAGCAATATTTCCTCCGTGCAGCAAGATACATAGCCTGCCCTCCATTTTTTAAATCAAGGGCAGACAGTGACAGGTGAAGATAGGTTTGTGAAGATAGGTTTGTAAAGATAGTAATAACAAAACAACATGTAAAGCAATGGAAAAAGAGTGAGTAAGAAAATTACCCAGAGTGGGATAAAAGTGTTTCTTCCACACTGGAGAACACAAAGGAAAACTAAAGATAGCAGAGCTCTCACCAAAGCTCTCTAGCCTGGAGGAGCACCAATGGAAAAGTCAGAAAGCAAAGACAGAAACAATGTGGAAAGTACAATAGACTTTCAGGGAAAAAAAAGAAGCAATTAAAGGGAACATCAGTTTCAATAAGGAAAAAAACAAACCAAAGCAAAACAAAACAAAAACAACCAACCGGCCAAACAAAAAACCACAAACATTATACCAAAACAACCAAACAAATCAACAACAAAGAAAACCCCACTAAAGCCAATATGTAAAACCAAACCACATTACTGATGATTTTAGGAACCATATAAGAGCCAAAGAGATTGCAAGGAATGTCATAATTTGGTAGCACATGACCTGACTGGTTCATGAGATACTTTGCTTGAGAAGGAAAAAAGTATTGATACAGTGATGAGAAGAGAGTGAATGAGAAAGAAAGTGGTGAAGAGGATTTATACAGGAAAGAACAGGAAGAAATGGTGGAACATAATAGAGTTGTTCAGCCATTTTCTGTCTAGACAAAGGGACAGCAGTGATTTGCAGCAAGATGCAACACTTCCCCAGGATGCAATTTCTGTGACTGCATACCTTCACAATTACAATCTCCATCATGATTTCTTTACAAGTGGGAAAATGGCATGGAAGGGAGGCTCTTTAGTGCACCAGGCTTCCTGACATCAGCAAAGTAACATTCACAGTATATAATAAACATGACTATAACTTACCACTGCGATGTCTGCCTACCTCACCACCCACACGAAGAACTTGCATACCATTTGAAATGAATTTCCCCTGCTATTTACAGCTTCTCTTCCAACAAAGAATATATCTGTTTGCTTATTAAAAGACTTAAAAAATCTCAACAAAGACTTCATTTGTTTTAAATGTTTGCACACTGTGGTCTCTCGGGACCAAAAATAATCCTAAAATAAAAGTAAAAAAGAACTAGCCTAGCATGGCATGGTGACAGAAATGACAGAACAGCAAAGCATTGTGTCAGAGAGATGGAAGGTTTCAAAAGAAAAACATAAAAGTGCCTCCAGGTTTATTTAAGTCTATTTTTTTTTTTCTTTAAGAATTGTAATTACAGTACAAGATTTCTTCTTGAATGTCTGCAGGGGGTTTGGAGGCTTTTTTTTCCTTCCCCTTCTTGACAGCACCTCCTGCTGACATCAGACCGATAGTCATTACACTTTCCTAGTAATGTCGATAAAAAAACTTACCAGATATATTTTTGCATTGTATAGCTCATCTGGACTTAAACAGAGAAATTCACAGCTAGCAAAAAGCTCAAGAACTTCACAATGGTCATGCAATCTCCTGTTCCATTAAAACGACTGTTTATCTTCAGAAAATTATATAACAGGGAAGGAAAACACATCATTTAGTAATTCAGCAGGGGGAATAAAAAGAAATAAATAGTGCTAAAAAGAAGTATATTAAAATAATAATTATTAAATATTAAATAATGTAATTAAATAACTAATATTAAATAATAAGAAAAATAAAAGTATTAAAAAAAGGTATTAAGAAAAATAAACCAGTACAGAACTTGTGGCCAAACTCTGATCTTTCTTATATTCAGGGTATTCTGGAACTGGAGGATATTTCCTGCCCATTTTTGCTGTAAGAAAATTAGGCCCTGCACACAGGGAGAAGGAAGCTTGCTAAGCAAGCTACCAACAAAACCCCATTAAAATCAAACAGTTTTGATTTTACAAATGATTTTTAACATCTATGGTGGGGTTTACTTCAGGCCCTTTCAGACCCCTCTGAAACACGGGATCCTTGTTCAACATTTACTGAGGATGTTGCATGATGTCCTCTCAAACTTAGTCTCTTGATAGCCAAACAGACAAAACTTTTCTTTTTAAAGTGTCTTTCTCACACCTGCTTTATGGTTTATGTTTTATGATTTGTCATCACTGATATAGATTATGGAGTGTAATAAAGGTGAGATCCTTAAGGAATACAGGGCTAGGAATTGCTTTCTGATTTCAGGTGTTGGTGTTGCCATACAACAGCATTATTCCCAGTAAATAGCTCATAAAAGACAAAAAAAAAAAAAAAAAAAA
>NDXB01008298.1:234060-246315 GCA_002631895.1 Agapornis roseicollis | reverse complement strand
AAATTTTTTCTGTATTCAAGGGTTTTTTAAAAAAAAAAAAAAAAAAAAAAAAAAAAAAAAAAAAAAAAAAAAAAAAAAAAAAAAAAAAAAAAAAAAAGAAAAATGACTGGACAACTCTGAAGATTAGCAGAGAATTATAAAAGAAATCCATTTGCTCCATGTCTTCTTCATTTGATGTTTTCATTTGTATCACTATGAGACAAGCTAACACAAGATCCCCAGAGCTAAGCAATCCTGATTTCTCTAGGTAGCTTAAAATTATATAAAACCTTTAGAACTTGGCTTCTGTGTTTTATTTTAGCACCATATGATATCTAGCTGATGAAAATCAGCATTAAAATTAGGTGGACCTATGTACAGTTCCACTGGGGGAAGCTGTAACCCAGAAAGTTTAAGAAATAGTTTTCAAAATAGCAGAACCCAAGGGCAACCTAGTATATTCAGAAGGTTTGGGATTTGAATAATTATCAGAGAGGAGGTCCTCTGGAAATCTTAGGTACCAGAAGCATAAACTAGAGTCATGGCCTAACAAGCCTAACAAGCACAATATCACAGATTTCATCTTGACTTTTCATTTCAGTCACTGTCCAGTTGATAGAAAGGATAAGGATTCACCTACATATAGCCAGATATCTGATAATTTGTCAAGGACCCCTTTTTCCCATCTACACTGACCAATAATTTAATTCCTAAGAAACATATTTTCTAATTCAGGACCAAAATTACTGTTAAATGGTCCATTCTTGAATTTAAAAAGATTTTAAACCTTCAAAGCTGACACCACTAGGTTGTAGTTTTGCTAAAATCACTGATGTGAATTGGTACCAGTTTCTGTGAGATACCTCAATAATGCAATCATCTCGACTGAATGTGTCAGCATACAACTATATCCACTTAACAAAATGGATGTATCAGTAATATTAATCCACAGAATGCAGCTCCAGTAACATGTTTTTGTGAAAAAAATAAAAATTAACCCTCCATGATCTTAAGCTCTTTGTAGCTCTTATTTCCTTCTCTCGTGACTTTTTGCACACTGACATGCTTGCAGACTACTATACCTCTCTCTAATGGTTTACTATGGTAATATTATGCAAACATCCAAACCCTTCATAGTGAGATCAGGACTACCACACATATACATATAGACAAGGAAGAAGGCACCTGTTTCTGAAAGGCTTGTGATCTAAATGGACACAAAAGTAGATACAAAAAGAAAGTGGAAGATAATGATTATAGCTGGTTGTAGTCACTGCTTAGCCTTTGTCAAGGAGAACCTGATGGAGAGAATGCATCATGTTCATCCTTAATCTGCTTTCACTAGTTTTGCAACATTAGGGATATTTATATTGGGGAATAATTTCACTTGTATCACTAACACATTCATATATTTCTGTCTGACAGCCTTTCAAAGCTTTATTAATCAGTGTTTCATGCAAACAGTTAAAAGCAGTGAAGCTGGAATTATATGATCATTGTCATAAAGCAAACAGTATACTGCATCTTGTTTATCCATCTGTCATAATGACACTATGGGAATTGAGTTGCTTATAATAAGTACAATTACATAAGTGGTACTAACACATGTAGAGGATGCATACAGCTAATTTCCACATTTTCTTCTTCATATTAGACAATGCTAAATGTTTCTAGGTGACATATCTGAGTGCTTGTGGCCTTCCTGTCACTGCTGAGATTCTCTGCTGCCTGGATCTGTCTGCAATGAGCATCTTAACCCCTAAGATGCAGAAACAATGTCAAGCAAGGTGTTTATGCTATACTTACTTTGCTGTCTGGATCTGGATAAGATTTGAGTCATAAGCTATTGCCCCAGATGACTATAATTCTATTGAGTTGTTACACTTAAGAAACTCATTTGCAAACTGAAAAAGAGAGATAATAGAGGACATAGATTCCAGTTAAGAAAGCAAAGACCATTTGGGCTAACCTCCTGGATCTGCCACATTCTTTCTCTGTGGCTTAATTCTGTCTTTTGATGCTGGATACATCTCTGTAACCTTTGAAAGTGAGCCTGGATACAGTCTCAAACTTAAACTCATCTCATCTTCAAACTGTGTGGATGACAGGTTAAATTCTGGGGTTTTGGTGAGCTCCAGGGCATGGTTTGCTGCAATTCACCCCTTCGTCTTCAGCCCTGTACACATCCAAAAAGGCCTTCCTTCATGTGAGCTCAATGAAATCTCTGTAGTTTGTTTCTATTTTCTGCCTGAACCTCAATTGATTCAACACACATCTAAGAAGTGAACAGAAAGTTTGACTGGCTGGGATTTTTCCCTCTTGATGGGAATGACATGGGATTTGTTTGCTCTAGTTTAAACTACATTCAGACATAAAAACTTTCAATGCTGAAGTCTGATGTTTTGCTTACTCTGACTGAAATTCACAACATCACGCAAGTATAGGTAATTATCCTTAGAACAAGAGAAAAACAGCCCATAAGAGTCAGAAAAATAAGTGCATCAAATAGGATTTTTTATTTTGACTTAGTTTTGATAGTGGTTGCTGAAAATAACTAATGATTTTTTTTAACTAATGCAAAATACATTGATTGCAAAAAACACCTGAATATTCACCCCTCTACATAGCTACATTATGTTAATATTCTCACATTGTCAGCAGATCTTTACCAAGTAGGAGGGATTCATTAACTCCTGTGTAATCTGCAATCCAGACTGGCAGAAAGCAGAGGCTTCCTATACCTCAAGCTGGCTCAAGTCAGAAGTAAGACAAGTGTGTCTGACTAAGGCCTGCACACTGTGGTATAATCAGCTATCCCTCACAGAGTTAAAACCACTTTACTTTGAAAAGGCAGTGGTAGGTTTACATGGAATTGTTTCATTCTGATGCAAATGCTTCCCCTTCCTAGATGAAATAAATATTTTTAGTCAATAAGTAAGAAATAAATGGATCTCCTAGTGAGGGGTGAGTTTACCTTGTTCGATTTCCTGTTTCACACATTTTTCTCTCTGTGTGTATATCTGCCTGTGTATAAATATAACACATATGCATACATGTATGAATACCTGTATATACAATGTAACATATATATGGGGATTTTTATAGTTTAATCCAGACTAACTTCCAGCCCAGCCCTCAGCAAGGACTTTCCAAAGGCAGTCAATGATACTGTGATAAAGGAACCTCTAATAATCCCATTTTCTGTTCCATGTCATTCAAAAAATATTACATTAGTGTTAGAAAGGCAGGCTTTTGTAAAAACATGGGCCCATGACTCTGAATCTCCTGTGCCTATGCTGAGAAGTGAGCAATACAGGAATGCTCAGGACCTGCTTTTCCTGCAGGATTAAACCTAGAAATTCTGATGGCTTCTGAAAGAAAATATATTCATTTCTTCCTCTTTTTCAGGGAAGTCTAAATTACAGTCTTGCCTTCCATTATGCTCATTTGGCTCCTTCTGTATGATAATTACAGCAAGGTTAAAAATGACTAATGATTGCATTAGTTTCCACACAACTTTCCTCTTTTCACTCCTCTCCAACCTCTATCCATAATAGAGATTAGTGAAGGACAAGCGGGAAAGTAAAAAGAATGCCTGAATATAAGTTGTCATACCCAGCCCAGCTATTGCTAATAATAATTTTCTGAGTGCTAGCACTGGATGAGCCATTTGTCACGAATGATTTATTTGATGAAATTAGCTCTCCTTTTCACTGCTTGCAAACTTTCTCTGCAAAATGATGGAGACATTCAAAGTTGTTCATTATGTATTTAGGCACAGGTGACTGTTTCTCTCCTCAAGCATGAAACTATGGGTTAGTGGTATACTGGGGTGGAAGCGTTCTATAGAGAGTAATGATTTTGAATACCTCTCCTTTTAACTGCCCTGCTTGGACAGACAGATCATGACACAGCAGGTAAAGTCCCAAATCATTCTGAAAGATTGCCCCTTAAGGGATACATTGGTTGTTCATGCAAAATCACTAATTGCTTCTGAAAATTTATCCCAGTGACTATTCATTAAATGTCATTACTCACATCAGTGACATGGCAGATATTATAATTCTGTGACTGAATGACTGAATCTCTGCAAAATGGAGACTTGATGCTGACTAATGAATGACAAATAAAGCTGCCTTCTTTACATATGCAAATATGTATTCATACAGATAACGTTTTCCTTCTGACTTTGGGTCTGAACTGGAATGTCTGTCAAACGGAGATTTTTGCTAAAATGCCTTCCCACCTTCTGTCATTTCTTTTCTTTTTTTTTAATCCTCCAGTTTGCCTTGAAGTTTCTAAGTACTGTAACGAAAGACTCTGGGCTTTGACCTCAGCTGGGACTCATAGTTCTTATTACGTTATGTTCCCATTAGACAGCTATTCTCCAAGGATTACATCCATCCTGTGAGATCTAACTGCCCAGGGACCTTTTTATGGGTTTTTTCATTCTAATTTGTTTGGCTTCAAAAGGTGGGTGGGGAGAGAGAAATTGCATTTCTTAGTATATGAGTTCTCTCCTCAGGTCTGATTGTGGTTGATGAGATCACAGGAATGGGTTTTGCATTTATGCCAACACCTCATGAAGTTCATCCTTCCATTGAACAATGGTGGACAGCTGGTTCTGGGACAGTAAATATGCCAGGATAACAGTTCGTTTTAGTACGAATAGGGTACTGCTCAGATAAAACAGTGGCTGGCCCAGCTGGTGCTGACCACTGCATTTGGTGGGGAACCATTACAGAGAACTGACTATGGACCATGCCCTCTCTGACTTCTGATTCTGTCCTGAACTGCAACATACAATGTCACAGGAATTAACCAGGGAGGAGTGTATCCAATGTAAGGCCTATTGAAGTCTGTAGGTAGTTTGTAGCCATAGCCGTTGGTTAGTTATGTGATTGATCTTTTAAGACCAGTAGCTGTATCTGCCCATGATTGACATAAATGTCTTCATAGACAGACAAGGTAATGTAATGAAAGCCATAATACCAGCAGACAGTGGTAAAATAATGTAGGGAAAGGCAATGGGAAGGAAAAGGTGATTGTAGTTGTCTTCCAACAATCACTGCACGGCTTGACATCTGATTTCTTTTACCCTAATCTCAGCATGCATCTCAAAAATGCTGCTGGCCATTGGATTATCCCAGCAGATCATTAAATTTTCTTATCTTCTAGACTTAGGTATGCTGTGGAGCTATCCAAGGATAATGAGCAGCCTGCTGTTGCACTCACCTGTTTGGGGTCAATGTATTTTATGAAAGCTTCCCACATATTCTTTCTAATGAATGAGTCCTTCCTTTTTATAGGGGAGAACTCTAAGAAAAAAAAAAAAAAAAACAAACTAAACCAAACCAAACCAAAACACAAAAAGCCTTTAGGTTTCTCTCTTTTTTACATGACCTTTAGGGTTTTTTATNAAACAAAAAAAAAAAAAAAAAAAAACAAACTAAACCAAACCAAACCAAAACACAAAAAGCCTTTAGGTTTCTCTCTTTTTTACATGACCTTTAGGGTTTTTTATAAGAAACATTATATTCTTTAGACAAATTCCTGGTTATCAACAGGAAACAGCAACAGGTGATGCAAAAGCCACATACAATGAAGTTTGTGGTAGTATATGCTCTTCAAAATTAATATACACAAGTATATAGAATATACATATTCTCCTTCCCTGAATGCTACAGGGTTGGGGTCAGTCATAAAGCTTCCAGGTGCAATTACCCAAACAGCTGGATTGGCATACGAGGACAGGCTTGAGAGAGTTGGGGCTTTTCAGCCTGGGGAAGAGAAGACTGTATGGAGACCTCATAGCAGCCTTCCAGTATCTGAAGGGGGCCTATAGGGATGCTGGGGAGGGGCTTTTCATTAGGAACTGTAGTGACAGGACAAGGGGTAACGGGTTCAAACTTAAAAAGGGGAGGTTTAGATTGGATATAAGGAAGAAATTCTTTCCTGTTAGGGTGGTGAGATACTGGAATGGGTTGCCCAGGGATGTTGTGAGTGGTCCATCCCTGGCAGTGTTCAAGGCCNACATGCTAAACAAGGGGTAACGGGTTCAAACTTAAAAAGGGGAGGTTTAGATTGGATATAAGGAAGAAATTCTTTCCTGTTAGGGTGGTGAGATACTGGAATGGGTTGCCCAGGGATGTTGTGAGTGGTCCATCCCTGGCAGTGTTCAAGGCCAGGTTGAATGAAGCCTTGTGTGGCATGGTTTAGTGTGAGGTGTCCCTGTGTATGGCAGGGGGGTTGGAACTAGATGACCTTAAAGTCCTTTCCAACCCTAACTATTCTATGATTCTATGATTTTATTCATGGTTTAAATATTATTGCTTCTAGTGTCAAACTCAATATGGGTTATAGCAGTATTAATGCTGTTTACTGGTTCAAGGAAAGAAAGCAAATTTATCTGATCACAGATAAACATTTAAATTAAAAAGCTTTCTCCTTCAAAAATGCATACCCTTAATTCCCTGATGGCATCCAGCTTTTCCTGCTCTTCCTTATGTGTTCATGTCCTTCTGTTGCTCTCTATTCATATTCTCCCATCTAAGTCCCACAGATGGTTCCTTCTGCCCAAATAATAAGCCTCCAGACTGGTAGAACAAACTTGGATAGGACACTGGGGCTAAAAAACTGCTGAATTTCAGCTACTTGTTGCTTGCACTGTCAAGCTAGTAATACTGCGACAGGAACAACTACTGGTCTAATGCTGCCTGTCTTCCTCTCCCCATCGTGCAGGTCATCTATTGCTTGTGTTCTGAGCAGCATTAGTATGGGCACTTAGCTGCCACTGGGGAGGAGTAGAACTGAATGCCCATGTTAGGTTTTCTCAGGCAGAACTAATGGGTCCCTTTCTATACAGCCCCAGATGACCTAATCATGATCTATATTGCTTCTGAAATTATAAAGGTGCTCATATGATCATCATGACTGCAGATTCTGAACATATGCCAGAAATTAGGATATTTCTCCTCCTGCCATCTCTATGAGATGAGGTAGTGTGTGTTCCCCTTGTGTAACAAACAGAGAGTGAAGATCGAGTGCCTGTCAAAAGGCTACAACCAAGATGTACAAAGAAGAGGTGGGAATTTAAAAGAAACATCTCAGGGCCTTCACTCTTAAGGTCATCTTTGCTTTCATCAAAGAGAAGAAAACATGTGCCACAGTGAAGGGAGGAGTTAGAAAGGAGTTACCACTGAGATAGAAAGGAGTAATTACTAAACATGTAACAAAGCCTTCACTCATTGCCAAGGCTTACAATGACTTCAGTGGCAACCATCACAGTCATTTTGAGTAAAGTCCAGATACACTGAAACTAAATCAACAACCAAATTTTCCCAAAACCCAGGGTGCTCAGATCTGTGGCTGAGGATAAGCCATACTTTTTGTCTGAACAGCTTTAATAGTCATTAATAAATTTACCCTAATAAAAATCTTGCTGGCAAAAACCCCTTAAACCTGGCATTATTTACATAATTTCCTGCAACAAACAGCTGCGTAGCCCTCCACTCTGGTCATAACTTCTCAGTTGTAGTGCTCCTGCACTAAACAGTCACAAATCTTAAGGCACCTGCCTGGCATTTATGATACAAAGGAGCTTATGGGAGAGACGAGTCTCACAAGTGTGATTTGAAAACCAGTGGCGTAATTGGGGTCCAGATCCTGTAGTCAGACCCATATTGGTGACCACTGGGATGCACTGCAGGATTGGGCTCATATTTACTGACAGCTTTTAATTAGTTTGCATAGCTCATTTCCACATCTGCTTTCCTATAAACAAGCCACTAATTAGTTCAGTCAGTCAGTTACAAAGTGAACCAATTTGCCAGATAGTTTAAAGAGACACTGAAAATATTTGAAACAGTCCATTTAATCTTAATTTTTTAAAAGGAAAGCATGAAAAAAAATACAATATTTAATCTCCTTATTCTGAATTCCTCTGCTAATTTCAGAGCACATAGTTGCAAAGTTGTGACTGTGTCAAAGACTTGTGTGTCTCTAGCACAAATCCACTCTGGCTTTAAGCTTTCTGATACATTCTACTGCTTAACTTTACTCAAGTGGTAGCTCTGGAAGCACTGTTAGCACTTCTAAAGCTTGATTATTCACCTGAAATAAGTCAAGTTAATAACATAATTTTCTCAATTCTCCAGCCTCGTGGCCTAATGTGTCAAAGCAATAAAGTTCTTAGCTTCTGGGACAGAGCTTTGTATATGATCAGTATGGGGAAGATGAGATGTTTCTGACTAGGATCAGAAAACTTGAAGGTTTCCCTCACCCACTGAGGGAAATGAGCACAGCTCACTACCTTCAAAAACGGGCCTGCACAGAGAAGAAGGTGTCTGTGTCTTTACGCTAACATCTCCTGGGTGATTAGTTGATCACCTCTTTCAGGGCCTTTGGAGGAGAAAGCAGATACCTCATGTAGATGCATTAGCCTTGGACTGACTCTTACCCCTAGTTCCCAAGTGTCTCACTGGCCTCACATGTAAGTGAAGCACAGAGCAACTGGGTCGGGTCTTTCATGAGCAAAGATGAAACCTTAGTATGTGCAGCCTTGGTGTATGTAGCATTTAAAGCCAAAAGCAACAGATTTGGAGAGCTCATTAGGCTTTTAAGTTCCTCCTAAGTCTTAGTTTTGTCTGGCTAAATCCTCTATTGACTATGACTGAAAGTCTCAGTGCTAGGCAGCTTTCCTCCCTGTTAACCTTGTGTCACTTGTGTTACTTGTAACAACAGAAGGTGAAATAATAAGGTAATTTTTTAAACGTGGATTTTTGCTTTCCAGGCTGAGTGTCCCTTTAAAGCTAAGATGTCCCCCTAACACCTCTCTTTGATACAGTACATAATAGCTAAGCATGATGTCTTTCTTTCACCCTCCTTACTTTTTAATATAATGCTTACTACATGCTGGTAATTTAAACGTCCACTCTGCATTGGCAAATTAGGATGGCTTTGGTGAACAGTCTGTTTCTTTTGATTACTCCCCACCATTGTAAGGGATTATGGCTGAGGACCAGCCACTTTACCCCCCAAAGACTTCAATGGTCCAAACACACTCTCCTTGCAGATTACAGCAGAATCACTAATGCAATTTTGACCATCAATGCAGCACTCTATTCATGCTGGGTGATGCCGCATTAAAGCAACAAGGTGAGATCTCAGCAGTGATTAAGCTGGAGCTCCTGAGAGGACATGTAGCCCCCCTGTGTGCAGGTGTGCAGGCAGTGGCCAAGCATGGCCCAAGATGCCAACTCAAGGAGGACGCCAGAAGGCTGCTTTTCAGACTCTGCTTCCCTATACCCATTCTGGAAGACAATCACAGCCTGTTCAGCCGCTGAGCAGTCGGCTAATCAATCCGTCATGAAATCCGGATTTGCCAAGCATTGCCCTCTCCAGCCGGGAGGGGAATGCAGTCCCAGGGTGTGGGTCTGGTTCTGTTCACAGTCTCGGAGCTGCTTCCGCTCGCCTGTGAGGAGGGCTCGGCGAGGAGGCTCTGGACCCCCCGCGGGAGGAGAGCGGATCAAGCGTTTGCCCCGTTCGAAGCACCATGCCTACTGCCTGGGGATGAAGCTGAGCTCCAGCAGCAGGACTGCAGCCAGTCGGGCTGTGCCGACACTATATGTGCCGGGATATACGTGTATATTTTAATTATGTGCATGTAAGTATGTAACGTATGTATTCATAAGCAAACAAACAACTGAGCTGGGGGCTCTTTAAAATGTTTCATCCACAGCGGTACCTAAGGGGCGTGTGTGTGTGGGGAGAATGGAGAAGGATTAAAAAAGACGAAGATATCGTTTTATTTGCCATTTTTTTTTTCCTCTTCCTAGCATCTGATTTACTCCGTGGCTCTGATGCTTATCAACAACGCGTGAAGATTGCAATAAGGATCCTCCCTGGGCGGCGAGGAGGAGTGACTTCCAGGGGGCTGGGAGGAGGTGGAGAGCAGAGAGGCTCTCGCCTATAAGGAGGTGCCCAGAGCCCAGCTGCTGTTTCCCGGCCGCAGCTCGCAAGGTGAGTCGCCGCGGCAGCAGCCAGGGGAGCGAGCGGGTTTGGCTCGGGCGCCGCTGCCGGCGCTTGGAGCGGCTCCTCCGAGGACCGCGGAGGAGAGTCCTCGGCCGATCCTGGTCCTGGTTCCCCCTTCGCCAGGACTGCCTGCCTGGATGCTGAATGGTGTAAATGAGAGGAGGAAAATCGAACGCACAGAGGCTGAGAGGCTCTTGAAGACTGGGACCGGAGGAGACAGGAGGGCGGCTAGCTTTTTCCTCCGGGGCTGAACATGGATTCCGAAGTCCTCGGGGGCTTCACTCTGCTACTCTTCAGTTTTTGGCACCTGGGATTAACTGCACCAAACTGTGAGTAGAAGGAGCGCGAAGGGTTGCCTGGGGTTGCAGCGAGGGTGGTGGCGGAGAGAGATGGGGGAAAAAACTTCCCTGAAATGGGGGTTATTACAGCGTGACCTCTAAGAAAGTTAGTGCGGCTCCGGTTTGCTGATGGAGCTTAGAAATGCAAAGTTGCGGCCAGATGAAGAGGTTGCTCTCCACCGTTCTGCCGGTGCGGATGTGAGAGGGAGCCACTGCTGCTTGCAAACAAGCCGCTTGCCGGTTTCCTCTCCCTCACCGTTTTGTGCCCTTCCCGCGGCCGCGTTGTTCTGCGGCCAGTGTCGCTGGTGCTGGCCCTGGGACAGGGCCGGAGCTGCGCGGCACTGCTCGCCGGGCTGGCATGGGTCGGGAGTGAGGGATTTTTCGGGCACAGCCATTCTCTAACCTGGCTGAGTTGCACTGACGGCACCGGGAATCCTCCCTTGTCCCAGCCGGTGCCGTCTGTTCCGACGGGCGTGGCGCGGTCCTGGGGCGTACTCTTCGTCCCCGTTTCCCCCGCAGCAGCCCCGCTGGAAAATACCTGTTCGCTTCCTCTTCCTCGAAAATCCCTTCCTAAGCTTCCTGAGTATTGCTACTGGCATTACGGGCGGTGTCAGCGGAGCCAGTCCCCGCAGGAAGGAGCCTTCCCTGCCACTGGGTTTTGCCATGCCGTGGGGGGCGGGCACCAGCGGCGCTGCTCTCCAGGCGCTTCGGCAAGCTGTGTGCAGCCGGCGACCTTCTGCCCTGGTGGGCCTTGTAACCCGGAGAAGAGAATGCTCCATGACCTGCCCTCCCCCGAGGAAGCAGCGAGTACCGGAGGGAGCAGATCAGAGCCCCGCCGTGCGCGGCCTCCCTCGCGGACGCGCCCCGTCGGGCGGCGCAGGGCTGGCGAGGGCCCCGCAGGGGCGCTGTGGACGCTAGAGGGCGCTGTTGCTCTGCCGGCTGCCCCGCGGCCGGCTGCCCCGCGGCCGGCTGCCCCGCGGCCGGCTGCCCCGCGGCCGGCTGCCCCGCGGCCGGCTGCCCCGCGGCCGGCTGCCCCGCGGCCGGCTGCCCCGCGGCCGGCTGCCCCGCGGCCGGCTGCCCCGCGGCCGGCTGCCCCGCGGCCGGCTGCCCCGCGGCCGGCTGCCCCGCGGCCGGCTGCCCCGCGGCCGGCTGCCCCGCGGCCGGCTGCCCCGCGGCCGGCTGCCCCGCGGCCGGCTGCCCCGCGGCCGGCTGCCCCGCGGCCGGCTGCCCCGCGGCCGGCTGCCCCGCGGCCGGCTGCCCCGCGGCCGGCTGCCCCGCGGCCGGCTGCCCCGCGGCCGGCTGCCCCGCGGCCGGCTGCCCCGCGGCCGGCTGCCCCGCGGCCGGCTGCCCCGCGGCCGGCTGCCCCGCGGCCGGCTGCCCCGCGGCCGGCTGCCCCGCGGCCGGCTGCCCCGCGGCCGGCTGCCCCGCGGCCGGCTGCCCCGCGGCCGGCTGCCCCGCGGCCGGCTGCCCCGCGGCCGGCTGCCCCGCGGCCGGCTGCCCCGCGGCCGGCTGCCCCGCGGCCGGCTGCCCCGCGGCCGGCTGCCCCGCGGCCGGCTGCCCCGCGGCCGGCTGCCCCGCGGCCGGCTGCCCCGCGGCCGGCTGCCCCGCGGCCGGCTGCCCCGCGGCCGGCTGCCCCGCGGCCGGCTGCCCCGCGGCCGGCTGCCCCGCGGCCGGCTGCCCCGCGGCCGGCTGCCCCGCGGCCGGCTGCCCCGCGGCCGGCTGCCCCGCGGCCGGCTGCCCCGCGGCCGGCTGCCCCGCGGCCGGCTGCCCCGCGGCCGGCTGCCCCGCGGCCGGCTGCCCCGCGGCCGGCTGCCCCGCGGCCGGCTGCCCCGCGGCCGGCTGCCCCGCGGCCGGCTGCCCCGCGGCCGGCTGCCCCGCGGCCGGCTGCCCCGCGGCCGGCTGCCCC
>NDXB01008298.1:207362-231172 GCA_002631895.1 Agapornis roseicollis | reverse complement strand
TTGCTTGGTTTTTGTTTGTTTGTGGTTTTTTTTTTTTTTTTTTTTTTTTTTTTTGTTTTTTTTTTTTTTTAAAATGAGGAATGAACAGTGGAGTTTTATGTGAAACAGCTCATGATCTCTTTTAATGAAATCAGTACTATATCCTAAAACATTCTAAAGTCTTTACTTTTTAGCCAGATCTTAAAACAGTGATTTAAAAGATATTGGGGATCTAAATCCAAATTCCAGATTTCCATTTTCTTTCTGAAAAGAAAATCAAAACATAGCTTAAAGAATAAAAACAGATCTTTCTTTGTGGTCCTAAACAACATTTATTGGCACTTCCTTTTTATTTTAACTTTCATTTCAGTGTATTGATTTCCAGTTGTTGTTTCTCTGTCTGATGTGCTACTCTTATTTTTCTTAATTAACTAAAAATGAAAAGGAATATAATTTTGTATAATTTAATTTTTGACCAATGTGTATGATTAGAAGGCTGGAAAAGCAAATAAATAACCAACCCCCAATATCATGCTAAAAAAATAAAAAAAAAGGTCTTTTCAAGATCAGCTTTCCTCAAGAACTGCTTCTTGTGGTTGTTTTCTATGCCTCTGTTGCCAGCTGGCACATTTTCTTTCTGTTTGAGTATGTGAAAAAACAAATGTCTCAAGTCAGACAGCTGCCTTGCTTAGTAACATATTACTAATAACCTAATAGAGTCATCTAATTACGTACTGGAAAATCTTTGCCATCATAGAGTATTCCAATTATTTTTGAACATTGTTTCATTATCAGCAACAAAAAAAAAGAACACTTAAATGAAGATGGAGAAGAAGGATGAGCAACCTGTTTAAAAGGGGCTGTACTGAGGAATAATTTAAGGTTATCTTTTCTGTCAAAGAGTGATGTTTCTAATTTTTTCAAAACCTTAATATTATAGAGGAGGAACTACTAGTCTGAAAAGATAACTGGTAAAGGAATTCTTCCCTCCGTTCTCTTACTGAATATGTTGAGCTCTTTGCAGGAGAAATGAATAATAATCATCAATTTGAACCCCACATAAGTAGGTGAAAATAAGAGACATAATAATTGCATACACCCTAGAAGCAGTTAATGAAAAATGAAACTGGATCCCAGGGTAAACGTCTTCTCTGGGAACTCGATTAGTACTTTCTTTTTTTCTTAATACAACAAAAGCACTGTATTATTAACATGTCTTTACAAACTGTGCACATGTACAAATGGACAATGTATATGTGAGAGACCATATGCACACAAGCAGTAACCACTTCAGTTTAGTAGTGGTGTTTCCAGTCTACTGTTTGGAGTAATAAGGAAGAGAAATGGATAAAAATTTTATAAAGCTCCATTAGAAAGTGTGAACTGAATGAAACCAAACAATGACTAGGTAAAGGATTGTGAAATGTTACATGATAGCTTGTAGACATTTTGTAAGGATGCAAGTTTCTAATGACATTTTTGATCCTTGCTACAATTGGCTAGAAAATTGAACTTTTATTTCTTGGCTATTGTGTATGAATTGAGTGAACAAGCAAAATCAGAATAAGCCCCAGATAAAGCTTCCAGGTTCTTAGGCTGTTTGGCTCCTTAGTTATTGTGATCCTCAGAACACCTTCCTTTCTGAACTGTAAAAAAAAGGGGACTTTTAGAGCAAGACTACTTAGGGACTGGTATCTCCAAGTTCTTCACAGAGCTGACTGGGAGCAGTGGATCTGAAACTTTCAGATTTTGGTTTCAAGACCCTTTTGCAGAGCTGGCAGGGTATATGTTTTTGTCAGAAGATCTTTTGTACTTGCACTATTTCCATGGGAAATTTTACTTATGATAAAATGACAAAATTCAGTAGAAGAAAGATTCCTGTGGAGAATATCCAGTCAGCTGTATTCCTGACTTGTGATGTTGTGTTTCAAGTTTTATATTTGTTTTCCAGTTAGTCTGAAATGTTGTCAATGCCAATTTAAATGTTTGATAGAGTTGTAAGCAAGTAGTAGGCGCTCTGACTACTTAATTTTGTCTCTATAAATTTTGTCTCTGTAGCTTTCATGAATATCAACTTAATAATTGAAGCTATTATTTGAAAAACAATCATATAAAAATATTCTAGGTTATCAGGGACGTCTCATATCTGGTAATGATTCCTGCTCAAAGAAGGGCCCATTACATAGTCAGATCAGGCTTCTCAGGGCCATATTCCGTCAGGTCAGATTTCTACATCCCCAAGGAAACAGGAATGTGTAACTGAGAGTGCAGAAGTGGGCTAGCTTGAGCAGAACTGCTCCTTTTGTGGGCTGTGAGTTATTTAATCACAATACACTGGGAAATCAGAAAGGCCCATTCATTTTCTCCCTTATCAGTCTGACTTATCCTTTCTTGGCTAGGTGTGTGTTATGGCTTTGTTAATGTATGTCTTAAGCCTAAGGTTGCACCCATAGAGAGGTTCTCATTAGAGAGCTTCTTAACACATACTGGCCCTTTCAGCTAGTTCCTCCTTAGAAAGCTTAAAGGAGGTTTTCCTCCATGATTTTTTTCTGGTTTACACTCCCATAGAAAGGTAATGCTTACTTTAATGAAGAAACACGAGCCAGTTTCACTTTCTTGGGTACGCCAACACCTCTTTTTAGGTTAACAGCTCTTACTGTTGGAAACAGCAGAGGCCTCTTCCATCCTTTCACCTGGTTTTGTGTCTCAGTGATTTGTTTCAGTGTATAATGTGTTTTAAGCCAGTGTGTATGTTTTGCATGTACTGTAGATTATAATTGGATCTTGGTTGAGACAAGAAAAATAAAGATGTGATTATCCAGGTTGGGGAAACTGGGTTTTCCAGGAACACACTGTAAATGAATATCATGTGGATTGTGTATGAGCTACATGATGACAGTTTCCAAGGGGGAGGTAGATGACATTCCTTTGAACATGTATTTAAAAAAAAAAAAAAAAAAAAAAAAAAAAAAAAAAAAAAAAAAAAAAAAAAAAAAAAAAAAAAAAAAAAAAAAAAAAAAAAAAAAAAAAAAGAAAGTAAAATTTTATTAGTAGGATTATTATTTGCCACAAAGGGAGGAGGCAGCCCTGCTCTTAATATGCTGGTGAGGACAGAGGTGAATTTGGTGATGTAATTCAGACTTCTGTATATTCATACACATTTTCAAAGAGTTTGGATTTTCCATACCTGGAGCAAAAATGATGCTTAGCATTTATTTAGATAAAGGTGCGGTGGAATACTACTACAAACCCAAATAGTTATTATAACTTAATTAAAATAGAGAGCTTAAAAATAACCAGGAGGAGTGTTTTTATATTTTTGTTTTGGCCACTAATTCAAAGTGAAACTCATTTCTTTATTCTCTAGTTTACTATTGTAGTGGAGAGTCTCTCTGTATCTGTGATACAGATCTATAGGCCAGCCTGTAAATCTCAAATCATCTGTTGCTTGCTAACAGTCGAAATACTATTCTGTCCTTGGTATTCCCTCTGGCTGGTGGTAAGAGTGAATCTTCAGTGACAGGAGGAAGTAAATGAGGAGGAATTTGAAAATAGTCTCATGGGGTTGCTGTGAGATCTTGACCTATGCTTAGGACAACCTTGTAACAGTGCTTCTGTAGGAGTACTGGGAAACCATTGCTGCTATCCGCCTATGAAAGTCACACCTTCTCCTCAGTTCTGTAAGGTCTGGTTGTTGGCCAAATGACTTTTGTATGTGGTTTCTAGGTCAGAATGGCTGTTTGCTCCTTTGTCCAAATAACAAATATCCTGTTGCAAAAGGTAAGGCACACTCCAGCAAGTTTTTATATAACATCAAAGACCTTTATTCTCTGTTAAAAGAAAGAAGTAACTTGTGACTTTTAATAGTGAAGAAGAGTGCTGGAAATTTGAGTGCTGAAAGTAATTTGGTCAAAAATACTATGAGAAAGTAAGAAACATGATACTAAAGATGTGAAGTTAAATCCACAGTAGTAAGTATGAAATAGTAATTGCCTGTTTCGGTAGTAAATGTGGGATTGGGTGCACTCTCAGCAAGTTTACTGATGACACCAAGCTATGTTGTATGGTTAACATGCTGGAGGGAAGGAGTGCCATCTAGAAGGACCTTGACAAGCCTGAGAGGTGGGTCAGCTCAAACCTTGTGAAGTTCAACAAAGCCAGTGCAAGGTCCTGCACCAGGGTCAGGGCAATCCCAAGCACAGATACAGGCTGGGTAGAGAATGGGTTGAGAGCAGCCCTGAGGAGGAGGACTTGGGGATGTTGGTTGACAAGCTCAACATGAACTGTCACTTTGTGCATGCAACCTGGGAAGCCAACTGTATGCTTGGCTGCATCAAAAGAAGTATGGCGAGCAGGTCAGAGAAAGTGATTCTGCTCCTCTACTCCACTCTTGTAAGACTCCACAAGAAGTGCTGCATTCAACTCTGGGCACTGCAACAAAAGAGGGATGTGGACCTGCTCAAGCGAGTCCAGAGGGGGGCCACAAAGATAATCAGAGAGTTGGAGTACCTCTCCTAAGAAGACAGGCAGAGAGAGTTGGGCTTAGCCTTGAGAAGCGAAGGCTCTAAGGAGACCTTATAGCAGCCTCCCATTGCCTAAAGGGAGCCTACAAGAAGGCTGGAGAAGGACTTTTTACCAGGACATGTAGTGATAGGACAAGGGGGAATGGCTTTAAACTGGAAGAGGGTAGATTTAAATTAGATATCAGGAAGAAATTCTTTACTGTGAGAGTGGTGATGAGACACTGGAACAGGTTGCTCAGAGAAGTCGTGGATACCCCATCCAGGGAAGTGTTTAATGCCAGGTTGGATGGAGCTTTAAGCAGCCTGGTCTAGTGGAAGGTGTCTCTGCATGTGGCAGAGGGGTTGGAACCAGATGATCTTAAAGGTCCCTTCCAACCCTAACCATTCTGTGATTCTGTAATTTAACTTGTGCACAGTGTGTCACACTGAGAGGAGGACATTTTCATAAGAAAACTTGAGAAGCATATTTAAGTTAGGATTAAGGGAAAATACAGTTCACTGAAAAATAACTTTCCTAGTGAATTGTTATTTATAATACTGTGGGTCAATTTGAGATAGTTTGGTAAAGTGTGATTCTGCAAGGACTGGACTGGGTCCATGTGTATTACATGTTTTCATTAATAAGGTGGCTGAGAGAATGAAGAATGGACTTATTGAGAGTTTGAATGATGCTATTGTGGTAAGAGTTTGAATTATTTTATAGACCAATAAAAGCACACATCCCCTCCCCCCCCTTTTTTTTATTTATTCTTTTTTTCATTGATTTGGAGAATTGGAATGAAATCTGAATGCTGAAATAACAGGTGCAAGTGATCACTAGTATGGAAGAGGTTTTCATAAGGTGTATGTTGTTAAGTTATTCTCCATATCTGTTAAGAGAAAGACAAATGTAATTGGCAAAAGGTGAAATCTCTGTGTTGTTAAGATTTAAAAAAAATCAACCATATAGATAAGTAAACACTGGAAGAAGTTACCATGGGAGACAATAGCAATTCATTTGTGGACACAGTTAAATACTACTGGTTAGACAAACATCTGTTTGGGCAGCTCTAGGAACATTTATGCTGTTTCAGAGTAGTCAAAATGCAGAAAGTGTCCACAAGGGCTCTTCTAGTCTCACTGATTGCTTCTTTATTTAAATAATATTCCCAGTCTTGACTATTTATTTTCTTACCACAATTTCCCCCCGTTCCTCAGATTAGTGTAGGGTTGTAATGGTGAACACTTTTCGTATGCAGTTCCTAGAGCTGGACTGAGATCTGGTGGGGCTATTAGACTTCCAGGTTATCTGTCCCTTCTACAATTTTGCCTTCAGTATCTGGGGAAGGCTGGATATAGTCCAGAGAAGCTATAAATAGTTGTATGCATATGTCCTGGGCTCAGCAGTAGCAGTCATTTTTCTCCTTCTAAGTAGCTGGTGCAGTGCTGTGTTTTTGACTTTCAGCCTGGGAGCAGCACTGATAACACCGGTGGTTTTAGTTGCTGCTCAGTAATGTTTACTCTGACCAAGGACTTTGTGAGTCTTATGCTCTGTCAGGGAGGAGGGGAAGCTGGGAGGAAGCAGAGACAGGACACCTGACCCAAACTAACCAAAGAGGTATTCCATACCACAGCACATCATGCCCAGTATATAAATTGGGGGCAGTTACCCGGAAGGGATAGATCACTGCTGGGGAAGGGCTGGGTATCAGTTGGCAGGTGGTGAGTGGTTGTATTCTCTTCCCTTGTGATTTCCCTTATCATTATTATTGGTGGTAGCAGTAGTGATTTGTGTTATACCTGAGTTCCTGGACTGTTCTTATCTCAGCCCGTGGGAGTTACATTCTTTTGATTCTCCTCCCCATCCCTCTGGGAGCAGGAGGAGATGACAGTGGGGAGCAAGCGAATGGCTATGTGGTTCTGAGTTACTGACTGGACTTAAACCATGACAGCATACTTCTTCATAAGCTGTTTGCATGAATGTAGTACATCGAACAGTGATTCAGCTTATCATATCTTCAGGATTCCCCCCCCCCCCCCGCCCCAGCTAAATTTATAAATACATTAGGAAGATTTACCTAAGTATAGTATTTTAGAATCTACCTAACAATTTTATATCCTATAATCTTTACATAGTCTAGGACTCAAGTACAAGAAATAGAAGATTGGAATTTTGCTGTACAAGATTAAATCTTTAGCCAGAAAATTGCATTTGTGTAATGTAATGTGTGAGCCGTTTTCTCATATAAACATGTTTCTCTGAGGGAAGTTGACATACACTGTAAAAAAGCAACCAACCAACAACAGAAAAATCTTTCTAGAATTTGGTTGCATGGCATAAATCCACACTTATTTCCCAGTGTTAATATCTAATAAATAATACTTAATAATCTAATAAATAATATTTAATATTAAACATTACTATTTTAACCTACTGTTACTTTTAATGGTAATTCTTTTAATGTGATTCCTGTCATCAGCTGAAAGGTCCTTTTACAGTAACTGTTTGACTGGGATATAGTAACTGACTGGAATATAAGAACAACCCAGAACGTGTAATTGCTTTTCGTTGGGCAGAAATCGTGTAAGTATAAGGCATGAAGCAGCTTCGCAATTCTTCCAGAATTTTTACAGGTGTTTCAGGTGCAACTGATGTATTTATTCTGGAATAGATTGTAGTCTGCTCATCTGATCTAGCTGAAGCAAGTTTGTTTTCCCTTATTATTGGTTTTGGTGGTTGTAGCGAAAGAATGACTTCATTATGTGTTGAACTGACTTTTTCACAGTAAGTCTAAGAATCTAAAAACGTATTATATGATTTCACTGTTTTATGTGAGATACATCACAGTTTAACCACAATTTTTTTCCAGAGTTGAAAATAGAATTGCTGACAGTAAGAAAATTAAAGTGATTGATGGGCTATTTACACTTGACCAGTTGCTAATGAATTCTCACTATCTTGTTAATTTGCACTGAAGTAATACATAAGACAAACTAGAAAATGGCCTGAAATTCCTAAAACTATAAAGAAAAAAAAATTAAGTTATTGTGATGCTTTTGACCTATGAGTTGTGATATGTGACTTTTGATATTCTGGAATTATGTGTTTGATGGTATGATTTTTGTTATTTGATTTTTTACTCTTTACCGAATGTTAGTGTATGTTATATTTTGGCTCAGAGGCAGGAAAAAAAAGATGCTTATTTTCCTTGTTTGCCCCTGTAGCTTTTGTTCAGGTGGAGCTTTTTCAGAAAGAAGGGAGAATGCACTTCCTTTGAGAACAGCTGAGTGTGCTCAGCTGAGGGGAATTTCTGGACCTTACTGAACTAGGGACTGGTAGCTCTTGGAGGAGACTTCAGAGAAGGAAGGCAATATTTCTGTGGACCCTGAGGAAGTTTTATAAAGTTACTGCATCTCAAAAAACCCCGCTGAGAATTCTTAGCCTTAGAACAAGCTTGTAGGAAAGGAAGGGTATGTGATGAGCAGGAGAGAGATTGGCTGGCTAACACTTTGGTTTTTTAGTTTCTTCTACCCAGTGGCTCGGGTTTTTCACTTTTTCAGAATTATGTTGCAGTAAGGCATACTTTGATTTCAGTGGATTTTTGATACGGTGAAAGTGAAGGAGGTTCTGGTCAAGGAGACTCCTGATAGCCATTTCTCAGTGACACAAAAAATATAAGTTCTTAAATCAATATATGGTTTCATTGTGAGAAGGAAGGAGTTACCCTCTCGTCAAATAGTCTTTCTATTATAGAAAATGTCTCAGAAAGCTGCAAGTGAGTATACAGTTATGAGACCACCTTGTGTGTTGGAGCTATTGCCTATGTTGAGTATTGCTACATAAAAGACATTCTTATCTCTATTACCAACTCTTGACTATCATCAGTAGAAGTGCAAAACTCCCACTACTTTAAAAGGTTGTCCTGGGTTCAGCATTTGCAGTCAGTTTTTCTTCTCTTTAGTAGCTGTGTTTTGACTTAACCTGGGAACAAGGCTGATAAGGCCGATGTTTTTGGTTCTTGTTGAGCGATGTTTGCCCTGACCAAGGATTTTGTGAGCCTCATGCTCTGCCAGGGAGGAGGTGGGGCCAGGAGGAAGGAGGGACAAAACCCAAACTGACCAAAGAGGTATTCCATACCATAGCACGTCATGCCTGGGGGGTAACTGGGAGTTACCCAGAAGGAGAGGGAACTTCCTGGTTGGGCTCGTTTTTGGCGGGTGGTACCCTCTTNTTTGTGAGCCTCATGCTCTGCCAGGGAGGAGGTGGGGCCAGGAGGAAGGAGGGACAAAACCCAAACTGACCAAAGAGGTATTCCATACCATAGCACGTCATGCCTGGGGGGTAACTGGGAGTTACCCAGAAGGAGAGGGAACTTCCTGGTTGGGCTCGTTTTTGGCGGGTGGTATCGTACCCTCTTCCCTTGTTTTCCTTATCGTTATTATTATTAGTGATAGCAATAGTGATTTGTGTTATACCTTAGTTACTGGATTGTTGTTATCTGAACCCGTGGGAGTTGTATCCTTCAGTTTCTCCTCCCCCCACACCTATGGGAGTGGGGAGGGTAAGGGAGGGGGTGTGTGAGTGAGTGAATGTGCTGCCTAGCTGGGTTTAAACTATGACAAAGGTCAAATGCTCTAAAGCCAGAGTATGAACTTCAACTGATTTTAATGGAGCCAGGATATCATCTTCTATCAAGGAGTTAAGCTCAGTGTCCCAGGCACAGCTACAGGTTGGGCAAAGAGGAGGTTCAGAGCAGCCCTGAGGAGAAGGACTTGGGGGTGGTGGTCAATGAGAACATGAACATGAGACTACAGTGTGCGCTCGCAGCCCAGAAAGCCAACCGTATCCTGAGCTGCATCAAAAGGAGCGTGACCAGCAGGTCGAAGGAGGTGATCCTGCCCTTCTACTCTGCTCTCGTGACACCTCACTTGGAGAGTATTGCAGTTCTGGTGTCCTCAACATAAAAAGGACATGGAGCTGTTGGAACATGTCCAGAGGAGGGCCACGAGGATGATCAGGGGACGGGAGCACCTCCCATATGAAGACAGACTGAGAGAGTTGTGGCTGTTCAGCCTGGGGAAGAGAAGGCTGCATGGAGACCTCAGAGCAGTCTTCCTGTATCTGAAGGGGCGTATAGGGCTGCTGGAGAGGGAGTCTTCATTAGGGCCTGTAGTGACAAGACAAGGCGTAATGGGTTCAAACTTAAACAGGAGAGGTTTAGATTGGATATAAGGAAGAAATTCTTTCCTGTGAGGGTGGTGAGGCCCTGGAATGGATTGCCCATGGAGGTTGTGAGTGCTCCATCCCTGGCAGTGTTGAAGGCCGGGTTGGATGAAGCCTTGGGTGGCACGGTTTAGTGTGAGGTGTCCCTACTTATGGCAGGGGGGTTGGAACTAGAAGATCTTAAGGTCCTTTCCAACCCTAACTATTCTACGATTCTGTGATATAAAAACACAGCTCTGTAGCATCTGATAAAAATTAGGGGGGTTGAGGGACAGAGGGAGTCATATTGTTTAAGAAGCGTGGTATGTATTTAGTATTTCATGTGGTGCTTTTCATTATCATCTGTATTGCATGACACCCATATACATTGTCGTGTCTTATAATCATTCTTTGAAAAACAGACTCAATATTTTGTTAAAATACAGTTCTGTTTTTTTTTTTTTTTTTGGTCTTTTTTTTTCTGTTTTGATGTTTTTGCAGTTTTGATGTTTTGACATTCTGTGCAGTTTGGCATCAACAATCATGAGGCAAAATGGAAGAGTTTCTGCAAAGCAGAAGGAAGAAATTGCTGTTCGACCTACTGTTTAAACTATGCAAAATCAGTAAAACGAAAACAGTGTTGAAAAATAGTNAGTTTTTTTTTTTTTTTTTTTTTTGGTCTTTTTTTTTCTGTTTTGATGTTTTTGCAGTTTTGATGTTTTGACATTCTGTGCAGTTTGGCATCAACAATCATGAGGCAAAATGGAAGAGTTTCTGCAAAGCAGAAGGAAGAAATTGCTGTTCGACCTACTGTTTAAACTATGCAAAATCAGTAAAACGAAAACAGTGTTGAAAAATAGTGTGAATTCATCCTGTTATCCTTATGCATTTTTAATCAGTATTTTCTGGTAGATGAAATTCCAAAAAGGACTAGACTATCTCCGTCTCTTTTGGCCTCAAACTGCATGTAATTATTCAGAATATGCCATTTCTCCTTGTAATAAGGAGGCCTTATTACCCCCAGGCAAATGTAATCTATTATCTTTTCCTTCAACAATTCCCCTTTTCCCTCTACCTCAAAAGATACCAGAAAAGATTTATAAGGTCCTGCAGCCCACAAAACCTGATTCATTACCTTGAATCAAGTATAACTGATTGCAAAGCTCTTATTTTTATAAGAATTTGGGGAGTATTTACAGTTTTTGGTGTGCCTTTACTAAAGGTGAAAAATTCATTTCTTAAAACTAATTCTTTAGAGAGTTATTGCTGCAAAGTAAAAGCCCATTTTGTCAATAGAAAACTAATAGATCTACCTTGAGATGCCCAAACAGAATGAAGTATTCAAGCTCAAAAGATAGCATCCATTCAGGTAGAATTGTCTTTATATATATGCACATATATATATAATGTGTATATATATAGTGTGACTGTCCTTCTGACATAACATCTTATTGACATATTTTTACTGCTGTGGCGGGTGAGGTAGACAAGTTCTTGATTCCTGATGTTGTTTTCACTCCTATTCCCAGAGGATTAAATCTGATTTGGGGCTAATCAATATGAACAAGCAGCTTAATTTGTGTCTTCACATTTTTATTAATTTATGCTTACTTGCTTATCTTAATCTGTTGCCATAATGACCAATTACACTTTTTTTTTGCCAAGTCCTTCATGGTTGAATCGTTTTGGCCTTCCTTTCGCGTCAGTTTTTTCTATTGTTTTCTCTCTTCATTTTACATATCTACCCCTTCTCCTGTATAGATAGAATCAATCTTCTTCCTATTTGGATTTATTTCCTAAAGTTTGTGGTATAGGAGAGGATGTTTTTCAGTGAAATGCTGATTCATTGTTGGTCAACTTTAATGGTGTTATTTGCTTTGTGTGAAAAATAAGTGTTAGGATCTAAAGAGTTCTTATTGTTAGTTAGCACATTTCACCTTCATTCTTAATTGCTGGTTTGCTTATTTATCTCTTCAGTCAGACAGTGTAAATAACTTATGAACAACTTATTAAGTGGCAGACAGTATAAACAACTTGTAAAGGAACTCATACTATTTCAGCTTAGAAGACTTGTTGATGCTACAATATATATGTTGAAGACTCCTTTTAATAACCCTTACTTAGTTTTTACATTATTTTCCAAGGTTACCTTTCTAACTGAGAGTCTTGAAAACTGTGGAATGGAAAAATAGCAGATCTCTGCTTTTTATAGGCAGCATTGTATATCCTCATTGCTCCATGTAATTGAATTAATTTTTGTGTGAGCAATATTTTGGTGTTCTTACATATATTATCATGTATTTGTTTATTAATAATTCTGTCTTTGATTTACTTTTCTGCTTCCCTTGGTTTCCCTAGAGTTCTCTTAAAGGTCATTAGCAAAATGGTTTTTTTTTTTAGCATAAAAGCATGTGATTTAGTCTCTAATGTGGAGTTATTTGCCTCCCAGGGCAGTTAGAGAATTAAGATTTAAATGTTTGCATATGTGGGTCTCATCTTCTTTTTCTCTGTGGTTATTCACGCCTTTTAGTTCCTGTATATAAGGCCAGCTTTTTTTATTGCTCTTAGTGATTTACATTTGGATACTGTCTAGGCCGGCTTTTTTATACCTTTTAGTGATTTACATTTGGATACTTTCTTCCTGATTACTGAGACATACAGAAGGTATTTAGTACCAGAGAAATGGAAACGTAATGTTTATCATCTGGCAGGAAGACAGAAGACTTTTTCATTATCAGATTGTTTGCCTGTGTGTATTTAGTCCAGACTTAAATTTAATCCTCATCTTCTTTAATTAGTGCTTTATTAGCCTGTATGTCCTTTTAGAAAAACTGTTAAATATCTTCTATTCTGGATCCCTGTAATTTTTAAGACTATTTTATTTTGTTTCTGTATCTTAACTTAGTTGTATCTATGTTGTTTATATCCTCTTTCTTTGCATCCTCTCTGAGGAGTAACACTGAATTTTCTTTGCATTGAAGTAATGTCATTTTTGCTAGCAATGTGTTTTATTTCGCTAACTTATATTTTTGTGGTGTTAGCATTGCCCTTGCATAAATTTTCCCCTTCCTCCAAATTTTAGAAGAAAAACACAGTCTTACAACAGGCCATTAATTCTTACTTCTGGAAGCTCAATTTATTCTTTTTTCTAAGAATAATTTTGAGTTTTAGTAAGGTACTTCTATTTTACATGAAGGAAGCTTAGAATATAATGTAGCAGTATAAATTATCTGAAATCAGTTCTTAATTTCAGTGTTTTTCTTAGTATTTTTGCAGAAGAAATTAAAAAATCTTGAGGCAAAATGCATGCAGGTATGGAAGAAAAATATGAACAAGTGCCAAAGCTTGTGAATATGGGAGAAAAGACCATAAAAAATTAACATTTGAGTTGTCATTTTAAATTTGAACTGTGAGATTGATCCTGCAGTGCAGAACAGAGGCAGATCTTTATCCCTGTTTAGGATCCAGATGCCTTCAGTGAAATTCTTTGTAGACTCAAGGAATTATTCAAAAAAATAAAGAAATTAAGGAAAGCTTCAGGAAAAAAGTAGCATAGAAATGGCTATATTTACACCAGACATTAGATAGGATTACAAATCTTGTTTTACAAATCTTACGAATTGTAACATTATAAAAATGGAAATAGAAATGTAATCATTAATGCTGATTCCCAGTCAGATTAATTGGCTCCATTCCTATTTAAGTATATTTTTTTAAAGAAAGATTAAAACCCCCATATAGCGTTCCAATATTGGAAAATATCTTACTTTCTTCTCTTAAAACATGAGGCTTTCAGTCAGTATGGCATTTTCCAAGCATATATAGGTGTAGATCTAGAAAGCTACAAGTAGCAGTTAAGTTAGACATAAGGAAAATTGTTCTAATAGCAAGAATACTCAAGCATGGATACAGGTCGATGTAGATACTGTGTTCCCCAAAGACTGAAGGATTTTGAAGAAGCTAGAGAAACGTCTCTCATAGTAAAGCTGATTTTGCTCTGAGGTAAGACATCATGTTCACCCCTTATAGTTTCACTTTTAAAGTCTGTGTTGCGATCACATGATAAAAGTGGAATCAGGACAGCTTATACTGACATTCAATAATCGTCTGTTTTTAAGGCCTTAGGATGCAAACAGATAAAAAAGAAGAACCCCCAAAACAAGAACAACAAAAAAAACCCAACCCACAAAAAACCCACACCAAAAATAATAATAAAACCAGACAAAAACAAACAAAAACCCAAAACAAACAAAAAAAGAAAAACAACTACAAAAAAAACCCCACCAAATACCAACACCACTGTGTGTAGTAGTAGAATGAAAAAAAAGAAAGTTTATTAATATGCTACAGCATTAGGGTATTTGTGAGTTTGTATTTACAAGGTCTAGTGGTGAGGTAAAGAGCACTTAAACAGGATTGAGCCTGTGGTTGGTACACAGTAAACCTGTTCACCTCTGGAGGTGGGTACCTGAAAGGCATTTATACTTCCCCCCATCCTCCAAGTTTGAACTTGGAGAAGGAGGCAAGTTGTAGAGTTGTAAGTAGACAATGAACTGTTGAAATAATGCTACAGCAGAAAACAACAAAAACAGATTGTCATTAATCTTATTTGCATATTCTGATATACCATTGATAGCTGTATTTTTTTTTTTTTCTTGCAAATGTGAATAAGGGTTTTGGATAGTGAAGTCTAGGCTAATCATGTGAGTTTAGAGGTTCTTCAAAATGAAGTTATCAACAGCAAGTTGTAAAAGGGGGTGCATCATCATTAATAGCAAAATAAATCAGATTATTTCTTTTGAACTAATAAATTACTAAAACCAGTATTCAATATGAATGGTTCAGGTAATGGCTTCCCATGCCTCATTTATGACACACTCTTGTATAAAACTGCTGAAATGAAGTGCACAATGCTGGAGGGAACCATCTTTTTTTTTTTTTTTAAATGAGTATTCTCATCCCTAGATGATGAGGTTTTGTTGTCCAAGCAGCACAGAATTAGTATATACCATATTTAAATTATTTGACTTTGAAATATGTTTCACTGGTGCAATCACTTTACAATTAGATTAGACAGACCTATTGCTGAGTTGCATACACCTTGAAAGGCTCTTTGTTATGAAATACAAAGTGGAAGGTATTCTGTGTAAGTTGAAAAAACCCATATTCTTATATAACTGAATATTTTAAATTCCTTTAGTGTTTATTACAGTAATGTCCATCCTGTTTATGTCAGTTGACCTAAGGTAATTAATAAAGCAATGATCAAACATCAATGTTAATCCAAAGAAATTCCATACTAATACAACATTAATGCTCACTTTTATACTATTATCGTCCTGACTACAGTGGTGACACTTTGAAGTGTCCACTGTTATGAGTGTATTAGAGCATTAATATAACAGGATCAGGTATAATGAATTCCATGTTGCAGGCTCATTTGCTGTGACACAGCAGGTGCTACTTTGTACTTAACTATCTAAAGAGATATTTTTAAGAATGAGTTATTTTCATACAAAATTGATGTTGATAAAGGAGAATATAAGCTCCATGCCACGTGAAATTTTCACAGTAGTACATGCTGCACTTCATCTTACATAAAAATTCTTGGCAAGATTCTAGTGGCAAAATATTAATTCCTTAGGTGTTCATTAAAATACCATTAATCATGAACTCTGATGCTGTTCACATTGATTTATTTTGAAACTTTTTAACTAAAATTTAATCAGATTCTATAATTAGGTAGAGCAGGAAAATGGTATTTGACCTTGTTAGAACTATCAATTCACTTAAATCTTAGAATTTTTTGAAGAATTTAATGAACATTTGCTTTTAAATACGGATCACACAATCAAACTTGTATCTAGTAAGAGTTTCATGTGTGTCTTTCTATGAGGAAAAGTATTTTGCAGTACTTTGTAGGAGATGGATTTATTTTTTGTTTACCATTGTGATGAACTTGAAAAAGCCAAAATAATATTCTACTTTCTGGTAAGATTGTTCTTCATTTAGGACCTGCCCCTAAGGGTAATCTGATAGTAAATGTACAGGGTTTCAGCTAATGTCTGTACTTTAGAGGACTGGATGGATATTATTTAAGCTGTTTGGAAATTGACAGTCTGTCATTATTAAGTATGTGATAACCAAATTTTGCAAGCCCTGGTCCTCATGGGAAACTTGTATGACCCCAATATCTGTTGGGGGAACAACACAGCAGGACATAAGCAATCTGGGAGGTTCCTGGAACTCACTGATGATAACTTCCTTCTGCAACTGGTAGAGGAGACAACAAGCAGAGTTACTATGCTGAACCTTTTTCTCACCTTTTTGGTCACTTTGGCTGCAGTGACCATGAAATGGTGGTAGGGCAGTGAGGAGGGTGGGAAGCAAGCTTGTTACCCTGGACTTCAGAAAAGCAGACTTTGGCTCCTTCATATATCTGCTTGGTAGAGTACCATGGGATAATGCCCTGGAGGGAAAGGGTGCCCAAGAAGGCTGGGTAATATTAAAGGGTCACCTCTTCCAAGCTCAAGTGATGCATCCCAACAAAGAGGAAGTTAGGCAAAAGTGCCAGGAGGCCTGTGTGGATGAATATGGAGGTTATGGACAAACTCCAGTGCAAAAGGAAAACCTGCAGAGGATAGCAGTGAGGATGGGTAGCCTGGGAGGAATACAGAGAAATTGTCCAAGTAGCCTGGGATCAGGTTAGGAAAGCTGAAGCCAGACAGAAGTAAATCCAGCAAGGGACATCAAGGGCAACAGGAAATGCTTGTCTAGGTATGTCAGTGATAAAAGGAAGACTAAGGAAAACGTGAGCCTTCTCCAGAAGGAAATGAAGGACTTGGTTACCCAGGTTATGGAGAAAGCTAAAGTGTTCAATGATTTTTTTTACTTGGTCTTCAGCAGCAAGTGCTCCAGCCACACTGCCCAACATAAGAAGGATGTGGACCTGTTGGACTGAGCTCAGAGGAAGGCCACAAAGCTGATCAGAGGGCTGGAGCAGCTCTCCTATGAAGACAGGCCGAGAGACATAGGTTTGTTCAGTCTGGAGAAAAGAAAGCTCCAGGGAGACTTTATAGCAGCCTTCCATTATGTAAAAGGGGACTGCTTGAAATCTGAAGAGGGACATTTTACAAGGGCATGCAGTGATAGGACAAGAGGGAATGACTTTAAACTGAAGGAAGGTGGATTTAGATTAGATTACCATTACAAAAATAATCTGTAGTAACAAGACAAGGGGGAATGGCTTTGAACTGAAAGAGGGTAGATTTAAATAAGATATTAGGAAGAAGTTCTTTTCTGTGAGGGTGGTGAGACACTAGAACAGGTTGCTCAGGGAAGCTGTGGATGCTCCATCCTGGAAGTCTTCAAGGCCAGGCTGGATAGGACTTTGAGCAACCTGGTCTAGTGGAAGGCGTCCCTGCATTTGGCAGAGTTTAGAACCAGATCATCTTAAAGTCTCCTCCAACCCAAACCATTCTATGATATTTCTATTTCAAAAATGGAAGTGAGAAGTGTTATTATTACACTCCTTCATCTTTTATTTCTACTAGAACAAAGAAGAGAGTGCTTTGGGTTTCATCTTTTGGCTGCTGTTTGGGACAGGTTATTGAGTCTAAATGTACCTTTGATCTGACCAAGTAAAACCATTGTTATATATTCATTATAGATATTTATGCTTTTACTGGTAAGATTTGCCTTCAGGAAGCCCAGGCCCCTGACACATATGCAAAAATCTGGGGCAAAAAGATCTTTCCCTCAGTACAGGAAGATCAGTCAAGAGAACATGAGTTGTACTGTTCTGTCTCATCTGTTCAACTACTTCTGCTAGACCAGTTGGGAACTAAATATAGATGCTTTTATTTGGCACTACCCGGGATCGTGTAATTTGTTTACTTTAACCATCTTTAGTATCTGTATATTGCTAATAAAAGAATTTTGAGAATTTATTGCAGTGGTGTGCAAGCTTTATGTTTCTACTCGGTGATGTTGCCCTTTCACATTGCGGTTTTTGCACAATTTCTGTTCCCTTGTCCAACCTGAGGATTGCAAATAACAATAAGAGAAAAAAAAATGCCGTGAGAGAGAAGTGGAGAGATTGAGTGGCTGTCAGTGAAGCACACTGGTACATAAGTTCTGAGGTAGGTACATTTTTATTTTCTTTTTTGCTATGTGTTGCAAAAAATGTCTGATGCTTGTGAGATAATTCTGAAAATTGTGTGTATATTCCTTGGTGTTAGTGGTAGCTCTCAGGTGTCTTGTGAATAGTTTGTATAACACCTCATACTGAAAATTTTGATCACTTTTTAATTGAAACAGTCATTTGCTTTCTTGTACAGATTTTATTTTGGTGTTTGTTGTTTTTTTATGTCTTGAAACGATTGAAGTAATTTGTCAGATTAGTCACTAATTTTCCTATATATCACCATCAAATAGGACCTCCATTCAGATACCTGTGCTCAATTTCCTAATTGGTGTTTCAGCCCTGTAAATTGCTGTACAAGCATGATCCAGCGATGGATGGTGTAAATTGTTGCTTGCAGCTAGATTTATTTTTAAAAATGGCTGGATGTTTTTTTTTTTTAACTGATGGAGGTTATACTCTTCATCAGTTTGTATTTTGCAAGAATAATGAATTCATCCAGTTTTTTCTTGATGAAATGATCTACCAGTATATAGTGCTGTCACTTAACTGTAAGGCTGAAATTGATGCTGTCGGCTTACCTCTATTTGTGGTTTATGGATCTTATTGCAAAGGGAAATGATATATGAAAGTAACCCTCTGTAAACAGATATTTGAGCCCATAGGCTTGGCATACTTTCTTTTTACTAACTTGTATCTTAGAAGTCTGGGGCTGTATTAGGTGATACTTTTCTGTTTTGTACATGTAAATAGAACATTTACTATTTCTGTGAATGCTGAGTCAGTATATAGCTTGCAATAACCTGTTGGAAAGCAGGTGTACACACACTGGCATAGAACGTTATGAGTGAGTCCATGTTTGTGTTAGCTTAACCTAGTGTCCTAGTTTTGGCTGGGGTGGAGTTGATTTTCTTTGTAGCAGTTACTGTGCGACTGTGTTGTAGATTTGTGCTGCAAACAGTGTTGGTAATTCAGGGGTGTTTTCATTATTGCTGATCAGTGCTTACAGAGTCCAGGCCTTTTCTGCATCTCGCACCAGCCCATAAGCAAGGAGGCTTAGAAGTGCACAAGAAGTTAGGAGGGGACGCAGCTGGAGAGCTGCCTTCAACTAACCAAAGGGACATCCCATATAATATGACATTTTTCTCAGCACAGAAGGCTGAGGAAGGAAAAAAGAAGGGGAGGGACATTTGGAGTAACAGTGTTTGTTTTCCCATGTGATGATTATGCATGATGGGGCCCTGCTTTCCTGGAGATGGCTGAACATCTGTTTGCTGATGGGAAGTAGTGAATGGATTCCTTGCTTTGCTTTGCTTGTGTGCACAGCTTTTGCTTTATTTATTAAACTGTCTTTATCTCAGCCTGGGAGTTTTTTCACTTTCTAATTCTCTCTCATCCCTGACACGGGGGAGTGAACAAGTGGCTGTGTGTTGCTCAGTTGCTGGCAGGGGTTAAACCAGAACACATTTTTTTCATTATAGTGATTTTTTTCTGGGATGATACCTACCTGCCATTTAGTTTTCTTGAAGACAGTCATGTTGCTGAGAATAGCAGATTTCTGGTTGATATAGTCCATAAAAAAAAAGTATCCAGTTGTTTGTACTGAAAAATGTGTTTTAACACATTTAAATTTGGGGTTGGCAAGTATTTGATTGCTGCTTTTGGCCCTGGGATGTTGTATGTGTCATTCAGAGCACTGCTACATCCCATTGGGGTCACAGAGAGCCTGGCACTACAGCGGGCACTACAAATGCCCAAAAACTTGATTGTGGTAGTGTGGCAGACCTTTTAGGTGCAAAATCATTGTACTTCTGTTACCATGCCATTGTACCACTTGTGTATTGATGTGTTGGTCTGAAACTACAAGCCCTTCAGGAGAGGTCCAAGACAAACCAGGTTCATTAATGTATGCTTCATCATTGAGGAAAAAAAGAAAGAGAAACATTTGTGTGTGTATGTGTGTGTGAATACATACCCAGTTGTGATTGTTTAACCCGATAACATCAAAAAGATTTTGTCACTTGGCATAAGAAAATATTTTATCATGTTCCTTAGCCTAGGTTCATTAGATATGAAAATAGTCGTATCATACAGTTCTCCAGAAATTAGAAGTACCTGGAACCTTTGAACATTGTGCATTTTTAGTAATTCCATTGGTGCCAGGACCACTTCTTAGCACCATAAATATCTGAGGGCAGTGGGTCAAAGTAAAGAATAGGAAGGACAGAATAACTGAAATAATCTTTTGGGAGGATGATATTTGATCTTAACAGGCCTTCTATTGTGAGCAGAATGCCTCATTAAAACAACTTTCAATTGAAGCAGTTAACTTCTTCCTGCTGTACAAAAGTCACTTGGCTCCAGAATGACACCTGCATTTCTGGTTTAATATCATAATTGGCAAAATGCATTTTGAAACTGCATAGTAAAACGCCAGCACTGTAGAAGATTACTAGAAATCCAAGAACCCATGTAGAAAGGAAATAAGGGCATTTAAGATGAGTCTTAAAAAGACAGGTAATGTTTTGAATAGCAAATAATTTATGCAAAATATGTTACAAAATCTATAATGGTAAATAAACAACCAATACAATGTATTGTTTTGATACTTTGTTTCCACTTAAAAGATAGTGAATGCAGAATACTTTGTTAACAATATTTTGAAGCTATTTTTCATTATATTTGCTTTATATTTTATACAAACAATTGAACTGTAATTTTAAATTTCAGTCTTCCGCTTTGAAGCTACATGGAAATATGATAGGATAAACATTCAGAAAAATAGATTTGTGGTTATATAATTTCTCTTTATTATAAAAAATGTTGCTTCACCATATGAAAGTTTTTTCTCCTATATTTTGGAAGGCTCAGGTTCCCTTTTATAATTCACCAAGTTGCCATGATATAACGTGTTTCTAATTTTTGTAATCTTTTATTGATTACAGCATGAGGGTAGTATTATAAAAGTTATTCTCATACAGTATCAAGAATTCTTGGAGATTCCAAACCAAAGAATGGGATATAACAATGCTTCAATCCAGATATTAAATGCTAGACAAATAAGCAATGTAGTAATTGTTAAAGACTTAATACTACATTTTTTTGTTTAATATTTAAAGGTCTTGTGTTTTCTTTTTTGATTTTTGTTTAATATTTAAAGGTCTTGTGTTTTCTTTTTTGATTTTTGGGTTTCTTTTTGTTTCTTGGTGGTTTGGGGTTTTTTTCTGTTTGTTTCTTAGCTTGATGTATCAGAACGTTAAGGGACTATTGCCCTTTACCATTTGGTCCAAATTACTGTATTTTTAGCAAAGTAGAGGTTTCTTACTTTCAGTAACAATTTACATTCTAGCAGTAGAATAATTCCAAAGGCTTCTTTCTGTTGCCACCTTTATCAACAGCTATCTTTGACAGAAGTAGGTTTTGCACCCATTTGTCTTTAAGTAGAAATACAAATGCCTAATTTGGCAGGCTATACTTTCACAGCAGATTTTGTAAAGACAGCTGCCTAGTGAAGCCTCCTGTCCATATTGTCTTGAAGAACAGTGAGACTTTACAAAACATCCGCATCAGCCAAAAGTGCATACATAAACTTTGTTGTTAAAATATATCTGTTTACCATTACGTTTTTCTGATTTAGAAATCAGACTGTATTTCAAGGCAACAGGTAAGTTTGAGGAGAATTGTTACTTTTTTTATGTTTTTATTTGTAAGAAAACTTGCTTGTGTATTTCAAGAGTTTCTTAGAAGTCTGAATAGTTAAACCCTCCTTTTGGTTAATGCATTACTTCTGGAACCAGTAGATAAAATTCTACACACTAAACACAGTAAAAACGGTGCATATTCTGCAAAGGACAGAATTTTAGATTAAAGTTTTCTGGGCACAAAAGCTGTAACAAAATGATCCCTACAAAACAGAGTAACTTAACAACACAAGAAATAACTTTTGTTAATTTGAAACTTTAGAAACAGAAACTTGTAAATTAAGACATAATTAAATTATGGTACTGTACATACCAGCTGTTCTTGGAAATTGAAACTTTACAATATGAAAAATACATTACATCTGTACAGTTTATACAGGTAGGTAGGATGAGTTTTGAAAAAGATTCATTTGAAGGGTCATACTTTGAAGTCAAAAAAATACTGCACAACTTAACTAATTACAAATTGTAGACTCAAAACAATTAATCTTTGTGATCAATTTTTAATTTGAACAGGGATCCTAGAATCCATAATATATGTCTTCTAACTTCTGTCCATAATGTTACATAGAATTTGGTTGCAGCCTCTGCTACAGGAAAAAAAAAGACAACAAAAAACCTCCAACCCAGTTAAGCCAGCTGCTGACTGTGTTCCTTGATTCGTGCTGCTGTTGTTATTGTGCTCAGATCCAGGTCAGTTTCTAGGTGTGTTTCCACTGTTTCTTCCTGGTTATTCGACTCATAGGGCTTGTGAGCAAGCAGTTCATGATGTACTCCACAGTAACTTATTGTGGGCTGATCATAAGCGAGAAATGTCGACACATTCATAGACAATGGTATCTAGGGGAAAAACAAAGATGAAAACTAGCCAATTACCAAGACATAATCAAATTGTACTTGACTGAATTTGATGTCTAAGAAATGGACTGTCTAAAACATTAGCTAATGCAAAATGCAGTGCTGTATATAACAAATTTCTTCCTTTTCTGTATTCCTCTACCCCTTCCACTCCACCCAAGCCTTGGTTTTTACTAGGGTATCTTAAGCCTAACCACTACCATCTTTGATCTTGTGGCACAGGGTAGGTGTGTGCTTAAATGTGTTTGTGAGGATTAGGATGTAATTGAATTCAAATTATCTTTAGAATGTAATTAGCATCTGTTAAAATCAATCTATCAGGCAGGAAAAAGAGGAGTGACTAAACCCCAACTATTCTATGATTCTATGATTTGAATCTAGCTGCTTTCGGTAAATATTGAACCATGTTAGATGATGGCTTCATCCATTGCTATGCTGTGGTAGCTCTGAAAGTTTCACTATTGTAGGCTTCCTTCCAATGCTTTAGGCTGAAAAGTTATTAACCTTTTTTTACAATTTTCTTGAGGATTTTGAACACACTTCAGCATAGAATTATTTACAATACACTGTAGAATCACAGGTGAAATTAATTCATATTTTTAACTGTATCTGTATTATAAAATTTATTTTTGTATGTATTAAGAGAATTGAAGAATGGAAAAGGTGACTATATTGTAATGGCTGTGAGAGTTACATGTTAAAGTATTTAAAAATCAGATTTCTAGTCCATTGTAAAACCAAAGGGAACAATTTATTTGTTGCTTTTATTATTCTCATTATAATTTTGAAGATTGACTGAAATGTAATAAAACTTCATATGAAGATAGGTAATATTTTAAAGCATTTGAATTTGAAATGTGAAATAGTACAAACTATAACTTTCTTTAACACAACTGGTTGATGTGTTTGGATGTCCCAGTTGTACCTCGTGACAGCATGTTGGAGGTCCCATTGTAAACACCACTCTTACACTATGCAAAACATGGAGATAGGCTGTAAAATAATAAGGAAATTGATAACTTTTCTACCTACATAACAGCTATTGATAGCTCATGGTGAGCTGAATAACATTCAGCTTGGAAGACGGATGTACATGGCACATCATATGATTGTACTGTCTGAATCAAAAGAATATTGGTTAAACCCATGACAAAACTGCCTTCACAGGATAGAAGCAGAAAAACAAAGAGATACCTTTTTTTAGCCTTGCTCTTGTATTTGAAAGATTTAAGGTTAAAGATACCACACTGTATCATAGATGTCTGGTGATCTATAATTCTTGATTAATATCAAATCAAATCAAATATTCATGAGCTCTCTCTGCATTTTGTGTAGCCACCTTGTATGTGGGTTTGGGTTTGTTTTTTTTTTTTTTTTTTTTTTTTTTTTTTTTTTTTTTTTTTTTTTTTTTTTTTTTTTAACCC